>JACJUM010003147.1:4138426-4261550 GCA_020976665.1 Heortia vitessoides
GTTTGCCATCTTTTGGAAACCTTTGGGCAGCCTTTGGCATCAGAGCATTAAAGAGTTGTACGTGCTTAAAAATCCAATTAAGTACATTTATTTTTGAATCTTACTTACTCATAAAATCTGACTTCGATGTGCGCCATTCTCTCGAAGTACGTCATCGCGGCAGACCCATTTAGCGGGGCGTACTGGATCTTGTACTGTTTAGACAAATCGTCCAGCGACTCTATAGGCGTGTCCAGCCTGGACACCGTCAAAAACGCAGCCAAGTTCGCTGTGTATGACGCGATGATGATAAAGCTAGAATATAAGAGGTAACATACAAATAAACCAACTGGAATATAATAACTGGCTATATATTTGGCTATGAGAATTACTTTACTGACAAATAAGTTTAAGTAATAAATTCATACCATAAACCGGCAACCCTGACATTTGATCTCGCTTGCAAATGGCGGCCATCTTTCAGATCAGAAAAATGTGTGTGAAAAAAATTAAAAGAAAACGCTCCTAACGCGTGTTCTACATACGTAAAAAAATCGACAATAAACCTAACTTCACGAACTCACACAAATGATGCTCAAGGTCCAATTTTAGGAAGTCTTATATATTAAATTAAGATTAAATTAAATTCACACAACATCACATACATCGACCGGATTCTGTGATAAGTCGCTTAACACACTTGTATTACAGACAACAGAGGAATCACGAATATAATACTTTAATACATATGTTTAACACCCAGACTCAGTTTGAACATGAACATCATCATATAAATATTTCTCCCGGGTAGGGATCGAACCTTTGATGTACAAGACAGGAATACTACCGCAGTTAGTAGCATTCCTGTCCTACCATCGGGCCTGTCGGGTCGATATGATACCTTCATATATCTATCAATTATCTATATATATTTATCATTATCATTTGGATACGCCTTCATTTTCTAAAAACCTATTGTTGAACTGTTCTGGTGTCAAATCCAACGCCACGGAAGAAAATAGTCCAGGTCTTTTATTAACTCGACACTTTCTAAGGTTTCCTCGAGGAGGTCCTTTTGAAGCACACATTCTTTTCGTAGTCCCTGATCCTCTCAGTCTTCTATTGCAAACAACTTAAGTGCCGGGTACAATCTACTAATACTATCGAATGGGAAATACTTATTACTAGAGCCAGGGTCAAGAGTTTAGTATAAAAAAATATACTGATCTATGAAGTAGTTGCAGGCGGAGCACCAGAACTTCAAATAATATTGCTATCGTAATAAATAGCAACTGCTAAATTAAGCACAGAACAGATTTCGGATATTTTTTTCTTTCTTGCTATTCAACTACGAACATTCATGAAGGCTTCTCAGCAATAATCGTGAATTGCAGTCACTATCATTATCAAACAGACGATGGGGCAAACAATAGTCGTGTGAATGCGACATAAGAGTCGATTACGATCAAACCGACACACAAATAATCTGTATATTTTTAAATAAACAGTTGAACTTCGAATAAAAATGTCGTTTGTGTTAGATTTTTTTTAATAAGAAATAAGAAAACAAATATTTTAAGGATTTCCTTAAACGTATTGATGATAGACTACTAACATACCGCGGTTCCTTTGCGTAAGAATAAAAATACGCAGATAAAATATAGCCTTCGTAAGCCGATGATAAAGTGGTTTTGGTAAAGAAAAAAAAATGCAATCGGTCTTGCATTTCTTTCAGAATATACAACAATACAAATCTTGCTTACAATTTTCTATTTTACGTTGTGAACTCTAACATTTTATTTGTAAATATAATATAGCTAAGGTTAATTTTAAATTTGTCTGTAAAGTAAAAAGCAAATACCTAAACTTGCTTCTTTATATTGTTAGTTTAGTTAATAATTGGGCCGCATTTCTTTTTCATTATATTTTGTCTTCATTTTCTAAATAAGCGGGTAATTAGAGGTATAAGAAAAATATTGTAAATAAATACCTTATTAAACGCGCTATATTTGTTTCTTTTTATTAATTATATAATAAATTTATAAAAAAATATATAAAACAAGTTTTTTCTAGAATCAAGTCTTCTTTGTGATACTGTAGGGTTTAATACTTTATATTTTCAGTACTTACCCAAATAGCCACCAGGTCGCAGCTAGCAGTCTCCCAGATAGGTTTTTAGGCGCTTCCCCCCCACCTTGGGGGGTGAGTGAGGTCATGCAAAACCAGAGACACTCCTTCAGGGTAAACTCGCGTTTCTCTTCATCATCTTTGTATTTCTCCCTGTTGTTCTGGTAACTGTATGGGCTCCATTTATCGAATACCCACATTAGAAAACTAAAATGTTATATGTACATAATATATTAACAGGACGCACACCCTGGAGGTGAAGGTACTTGACCTGACAAACATTCCTGCCAAACACTTCTGTTGGCTGCTATGTTCCGGTTTGAAAATCAAAGGCAGTGGAGACTGGGTAATGTACATAATATGCTTAGGTCGTAGGGAGGAAGTTCTTGCGATAACTGACGCGTCTATCTCTCTAATGTATAAAATTTTCGTATCACAGTGTTGGTTACCACATGCCTTCGAAACGGCCTGACCGATTCTAATGTAATTTTATTTACATATTCTGTAGGTCTGAGAAGAGGCTACTATATATTTTCATACCCCTTAAAAATGGAAGGGTTGGATAATCTTTGACGGTTTCCCAACCCTAACATATTTTATGGACAAAAATTTTATTTTTTATTTTTTGATAATGTGAAATTAAAAATGCATACAACCCAAAATCACCCTTATATTCTTCTATCACTAAACCCTATAATTTAATAGTTTTTTTAGTACTTAAATTATTTTATAACTTTTATTTCACAGAACAAAGTTTGCCGGGACAGCTAATATATAAGTATACGCCAGTATCATTCGGAGCTTTTGCAATTCTAGTACTTAATATAAACAAATTGATATAATGTGTAAACAGTGGTAGTTACAATAGAGGAGTAAATAACTAATTCTAATTGAATAACCTCCTCCTCTTAATAAAAAACCTTATCCTTGCCTTCTTCAAGCACTTAATACATATAAAATTGTATGAAAAATGACAGCAGTAAAATGTCAAAATAAAACAAACATAACTAATCAGTCACACTCACAGTTTATATTTATATAAATTATAAGTAATATTTTTGCATGTGTGCCAATTCATCACCGTTATCAAATCATAACAAGAAACAAAATTAAATACAACACTATGAATTGTGCACCGTGCACTGACTGAGCCAGTATAATTTAAATGGACGTATTGCAAGAATAATGGCTGTATAAACTTATAGAAAATACAATTGAGAGAGTATGTGGAAACGGCACAAACAAACATATTATTTTTTAAATTGCTGTCTGTATGTATCAGCCGGTACACACTGCAACAGATAAATCTACCCAAATCCGTGAAAAAATCTCAATCAATAAAATAATAATCTTTAAATGCAAGCCATTGAGTTCAATATCAATGGTAACCATTTTACACACTTGGGTAGGTTGATCGGTTGTTTATCGTACTGGCAGATAGTGCCAGCCAAGTAAAGTCAAGGAATTGTTGCTTCTTTATAATATAATTAAACACACAATTTTCAAAACCCGGTTCGAATATATAATATGTACCTATATACAATTCTAGTGTCACAGTGTTAGTAACCATACTCCTCTGAAATGGCTTGACCGATTCTTATGTAATTTTATATGCATATTCTCTAGGTCTGAGCTACTACTAACGGCTACTATCTATTTTCATACCCCTAAGTGTGAAGGATTATCCACCGCTAACATTTAATTTTTTTTTACATTTTTTTTATAATGTGTCATTAAAAATACATACAACCCTAAATGTTCACCCTTCTATCACCAACCCTTATTTTCTAATAGTTGTTTTAGTAATTCAATCATTTTATGTCATTTATATTGTAGAACGTTTGCCGGGATAGCTAGTAGAACTATAAAAGTACCAGCAGTACATATTTCTTTCAGGCGTAGTCAGAGGGATAAAATAGTATGTATAAATTCATACACTACCTTTAAATTGAAATAACAAACCACATTAAAATGGAAGTGACTCATGTATGTATATATATTGCCAGTATACGTTTATATATTAGTCTTAAATAAAATGGAACGAACAGCAGTCAAGGGCAGACGGGATTTGTGTATTGCAAGCAAGTGTGTTACAATAATATTTGCGATTACGTGCATATTTGTAAAATGGAAATAGCCGGCGAGTCGAGCGATATTATTTATTACTGTTCACACATTTTTCTAAAGCTTGATTAAACACAATTTGTCATTGGAAATGATACAGGGATATATTTTATTTTATAAGTCTTTCTAAAATCTCTCCTCACAATACTTTTTAAGGTAAGTGATCTATTATGTAATCAAGAAATTGATGTGTTTGAAGCCACATGATACGTTAAAATAAGGGATACCTTGACATGCATTGACTAGTGCAAAATCGTAATAGTAAAACAGGTAACACTGTTGTGGCGCTAGATCCATCGACCGGCCTTGTTCCACTAAATCTGATAAGAAATAATGGAGGAGTACCTACCGGCTAGCGATCGATTTATGTCAAAATGTCATGGTAGTGGTCGCCCATCAAATAACATAGCAATTATCAAAATTTGGGAAAAAATCCAATTGCATATGACGCGTTTATAATTTTTTTTATAATATAATAATTTTAAAAGTTACATGTCTATTAGATTTCAAATTTTGAACTTTTTATAAAGCTGTAATTATTCAAACAATAATTGAATAATTACAACATTAATTATCCAAAAGAAATTAGATATCACGCCAAAAAATATATTTATAAATTTTAACTTTGTTATGAATAAGTACAGTTACAGCTTTTAGACTAAAGCGATACAATATAAACTTAAACACATTATATATTATTTGGTAGGAAAGATACAGGTTTTGTAAGTAAAAAAATATTGGTATACAAATACGGTGACTGCAACTGAAATTTGAAGAAATCGATTTATCTGGATATATTACGATTTGTATTGAAACACTTCTATATATTTTACATCGCATCGTTTTCTATATTATAACAAATAGCGTATGCAAATCTGCGACCTCTTTGCAATTGTAGCGCCATCTTTACGTCTGATTTCGCTTATTTTTGCTATATTCACTGTATATCTTGAATTCCCAAATGTTTTGTACACAAGGCCACAATTCATTCTATACAACTCTGTCAATGTTTCACAACTAATTTTGAACTTAATCATTCGTTATCAGATTTTATAATCATTTGCCAAAATTAGTAGTACGAGAAAGAAAAATTAATGTAAATATGTATACCTGCCACTAATCTAATTGAGAATGCTAAATAAATAATTAAATTTACGTATATATGCATACATTTAATTAGATACATACATAAAGCTATATATAGCTCATAAAACATTTTTTCAGAGATTTGCCATTATTAGGCGTTCACAACGGAAATTAGGCCACCGGGGGCGGAACTGCGCGTAAAAATGCTGATGTCACTCCATTATATTTTTTTTGTCCTAATACTTTGATCTGGCCAGTTCATACTATTAACATATCTGTCAGAAAAACTATAATAAATTGGATCGTTGAAATAGCTGAATATCGACTATAATATTGCCTTATAATTGAGGAAGTAAAGTGGCAGTATTTGTGATAATTTATCGAAGATTATTTTAGAAAATTCCTTAGGGGATTTTATTCATTCCCTATTAAAAAAAAACCGATAATGTCACTGAAATTGAAGTGATTTATGGTCTCCACGGATTTTATGTTATGGCAAAAGTAGTAAGTACTTAGCTAATTAATGTTATTACGATTTCCTCTAAGCTTTAGAGTTTAGAGTCGTAAAATCTCTAATACTTCTTTAAGTAAAACAGACCAAGTTAAACTCTCTAAAATCTAATTAGGTACAAAAAATATCTGTAGGTACAAAATTGTATTATATTTAAAGCACACTTTTAGAGGATTTAAATTGGAAAAAAATGTATTGGTTATACCGAACTTCATTTTGTATTCGTACCAAAGAGGTTTTGAATAAGTTGTACCGGGATAATCCCCTAAATTGTCTATTTCGATCATATCATCAATTTCGATTCATGCGCTGTTAAACTGATGATGTGTTACTTATCATAGGAACTTTATGAGATACAGATAAGCAAAAAGAAACAGCCAACAGCTATCTCACAATCAGTGTAAGCCTACATAAAAACCCGGAAGTCAAGTCACACGTAGGAATGCGCTTTCGGTCCTTCAGAAAACAGGTTTTTTGTTGAGAGTTCTGGGGTTTTTAGGCCACTCTGGATTTGTTGCCTTTACCTTAAAGATCAGAGACATCATTGTAACATATCGATATTTATTATACTTTGTATGTAATATAAAAGTAATAGGTTAGGATATCAATATTTAAATATACAGTATAAAATGTTATTGAAAGAATAAAGTTTACTGACAATTTGTAGAAAATGCTTACAAATGAAACAGAATATCGGAAAATGTAACAGTTACACATATTTTTTTAATATCTTATACTTTTCAATACCTGACGTTGTCAAATAGGAAATGATAAAATACTCTATGGTTATCCGAAAATCATGCATAAACGAATAAATAAGCCTCTTATAAAGTCTTTTAAATACTCATCAAAGGTTGCGTTAATAGAATTCTGCACATAGTAACATTGACATTTATTTACCTTGAAAATACACCGCCCAATTAAGTTCCTATTGCTTCAGCTCAGTAATAATACATGCAGTACGGGTAGGTCAATGCCCTCTTAAATATTACAGATCCGTTTGTTTAGTGCCTACCTACACGATATAGGAGTTATTTAAAGAATTCATTTAGGAAGACATTTCAAGGGATTTAGAAAACCCGCTCTGGACTTCACATCTACAAGTTTTTAAATATTGTGAAATAAAACGTTTATACATATCCACACTCACTGTGCCAACTAAATTAAAACTTTAAATTGAAACTTCTATAATTAATTCATCTAGGAGTATATAAGAAGGAAATTGATTAAGTAATTAAAGTGTTTGTTTTGTGTGTGTTGTTAAGGGCTCGCAATAGCAGCGGAAGGTGAATCTAAATAACTGGTGAAAAAATTATAATCCGCTTACCTCGTGAAGAAATATGCAGCAAGTATTGACAACCACACATCATTCTCTAAGACGGTAAGGAACTTAAACAGTGAAGTAGGCGTTCTGGGCAATTTCATCATTATAGTAATGCCGACTAGATCGTAATACGGAACCGTGAAGTCTACGACGTTCTCTCTTTCCGCCATTACTGATAAGGAAGTCAGACCTATGTCTGCCCTTTTCTCAATCAACTCCTTAATGATTCCATTCCAGTTACCATTTTCATCCATGGTGCCGAAGTTTCCATCGGGTGATAATACGATTTCGTAATCAAACTTCACTATTTGCCGAATCTCCTCTATCAAATCGATACAATATCCTTTAAAACCCTTTGGCGCTTCGTCGTCTCTAATGATAAATGGTTCTTGCTAAAATAATTGGAACGTTATTTTATTCGAAATGCCTATACCGGCACTGTTATTTCACTAAAATATCAGTATTTCGTAAGTGGGATAAACGTTAACAATGCCTTGATTATTTGTACAGTTGTAAATGTAAACTGACAAATTTTATCAAGTTGGCAACACAAGTTTAAACAAAAGCGGAGTTCATTTACCTACCTCGACTGTAACAACTCTGTAGACTAATTGCGCGGAGTAATCGCTCATGTTATCAGGATCTGTTAGGGACAGAGGATTGGAAAGACCAGCTTTCCAGGACCCTAAAGACCGGCTACCGATTGAAGCGCCATCTTTTACCGTGACAGCTGTTAAGTCCGTATTGAATTCCATATAACTCCTACCGTTCATTGGGTCATCTTCCGCGATATAAAATGGAGCATATGCCGGGGTTTCCTTCACCTAAAATAAACAAGACCTTTATGGGCCATTCAGAGTTGAAAGAAACAATCATTTCTTCTTCAACTCTATATAACTTGTCAACAAACCTCTTGAAAAGCTGATTTGAGGTCCAGGGTTCTGTTAGGCGTGTTCTTTCCGTCGTAATCGTCACAAGTGATATATTTCATGTCATTTGGCCACTTGCCAGAGTCCAGAAGTGATCTGGAAATTCATAAACGTTAACGCTCATGGAATAAGCCAGGCTATAATTAGATGTACTAGCACGTGGTGTACTAAGGTGAACTTGGTGCGCAAGCACTAGAATAGTAAAAAGGTCAATTACTTTACGGCCAAAAATGTGCGCAGAGACAAGTCAAAATAGAACGCGGAGGTAATCTCAGGATCTCCGTTCATGCTATACGTCGTTTTAATCTTCCCTAAACGGTCTCTGCTTTTCGCATCAGGAGTCGGCCGCATATAAACAATAGTAGCATCCTTACAGCCGCAACTGATATCTCCTTTATCTAACGATAAAGCGAACCAAGCAGTTTTCCGCCCAAAGTACTGGTTTTCGTCTGCTGCGTCGAGAACATTCTTAATAGTTCTCAGACTGCCGACAACGAAGAAGTTGACTATATCCAACTCACGTAAACTTCGCAGTTGCGTTTTAATTTCGTCTTTGTTGAAACTCTTCACAGGTGTTATGACGTGTCGCGTTGGAATATTTTGTAAGAGGGACTTATACTTGTGGTCCATAACTGTGAGGAAATAAATTAGTTTCATTCGATTTATATCGATCGATTATAAAAATTACAATTATCAAAAAAACAAACCGAAAAGTTCATCAAAAATGATAGCAGCGTTCGTGATATCCTGCTTAGTGACTATAGCCCTTATGGCCTCGGGGAGTACATCCGCAGGCGGCATCACTTGTAACAGGAATTTGGTTTGATTGGCGTCGAGGGACCGCCACTGCCGTAAGTCGCCGGCTTGCCCAAAAGATCCCGAAATAGTGGGCAGAGCCAGCGCCGCGGTAAACGACTTTATAGTTTCTGAGCCCACGCCAGTCATGGTGAAATCAAGCACAACATGCGGGGTTTTCTTAGCGGATATCATGTCATTGTACTTTCTGCAGACTGGAGAGAAATAAAATGTATTAGAAAATAATAAATACATAAGCTGTCGACACTTTTACTGCTTACCATTTTCGAGGAATGTCTTGGCATCGGATCTATTACCGACCACGATGATCGGATCAACAGCCAAACCTAAGCTGGGATTACGCCGCACGTATTCTTTTGCCACTTCAAATGCTTTCTCGGCAAGTGCATTGTTTTCTTCATTAATCAACACTGCAATACAAACTCCATTAATCTAGTTAGCTATTAAAAAACCCAAAAATTGAAAATGGGCTTTTAGCACTTACAAACGTTAATGTTTTGCGTGGTCTGAAAAATGCCAGCTTGAAATAAAGAAAAAATAAGTAATAATCTCAAAGTGGGTCCCATGTCTTTATGTCTCGTCTTCATTTGCGGACCCTTCCAAAGTTACGGCATTGTTCGACTTTTGTCGGCGGCCGACTGACCATGGGGCCAAATTGGATGCCACGTGTGTCCTGTGTACTATCTAGTTACCACGGCGATGGGCGACCTTGCTGCCCCTCGTTATTGATGTTCAACGCTCATCACTCATGTTTGTATTGTCCACACCTACTGCCATAAAGACGCTACCTAGTAGAAAGTAATGAACACCCATTTTAAAAATGACGTCATGTACTTAGGTAAATAATGGTTACTCATAATATGACATGTTACGTAAATGTTCAAACTATAATATTGTATTATTTTTTATATCTAACTAGGCACTTTCAGCGGAAGCCTAGTTATGTGCAAGTACACCTACAACAGTACGACATTTTTAGATATTTCTGGAATAATCAGTCTGGTGTGACGTGACAGAACTGACTTTGAAAAAGTAAATTCTATTGCTTTAACTGCATATGAAAGTATATATACTATTCATCCTTAAAAAATGTTTATTCGAGCAAATTTCAGACGGCTGGACCGATTTTTATAGGACTTTTACTGACAGGTAGCTGTTGTTTCTGCTCCCGTGTAGTAAAAAAGTAGCCTAAGTTACACCACTGGCTAATTTTATTCTCATGGTAACTACGCGAATGACGCTGCTAGCACCAAACCATTAATTTTTGGCACTAACATTTGGTATATTTGTAGTTACCTACTGAACTGTGTGATTAGGTAACCAGCAGGAATACTTTGAACTTGACAAGGACTAGGAAACAGGTTTTATATCAAGCAAAACCAAATTGTCGATTGGACTATTTTATTGCCAGAAATGTTTTACAAACACGTAACTCCACAAGTGAGAAGTGTTAAAACTGTACACACTACTTATCTAATACTAAAATGTACTTTGAATCAAAAGTTTCAAGTTTGAATATTGTTAAGTAGGTTTAATCAGTTATAAGTTAGTCAAAACCTTAATATAATATCCCATACTCAGAACACAATGTGTTACTAGTTTGTTTGAAAATAATGTAAAGATTCATTTCCACAAGTGTTATCTTACATTCGAGGTTTGTTATTTATCACATATAAACGAGAAAATAAATAGAAAAACAGGATATATGAAAAATAAAGACCTTCATAGAAATAGAAAATAGCACACAGAATTAATTATGTCAATATGAACTATCACCTTGTCAACTTTGAACTTTAATTAATTAAATTTGAAAATCTTATAAATACTGTCACAATGTGAGCTATTCTTAATGATCCTTTGGAATCTGGGTAGAGTTTATGAGTAAGAAAATAGTTCGTTTTTAGAAAAGTATATAATTCTGCAACATAAACTCCAACCAACTCAAAGGTAGTCACATAGTACTCCGTAACCAAATGTCAAAGGAATGTTTAATGGTTAAGTAAATATGCCTATGAAATATATCAATGTGCGATATTTATCTGCTAACTTAAATTTACAACTGAATAATCTAAACATTTTAATTAATCTTATTTTATCTAAAATCCTTGTTTTTCGGAAGCTGTCTATTAAACCGCGTCGTTCACAGAACGGATTGTGAATTGATTTCACTCGGGGTGAATACTTTGGCAGTATATTACTGGCGAAACTAAGTTATCCAATACCGATGCTTGTATCATCCATCAATTCAAAAACCCATCTTTACAAGTCTGTTGAAATAGACACCGATACGCAAAATAGCATAAAACACCTAAACCGAATCATGCGCGTGATCAGTTCACTGCGATGCACTCTCACTACTGACAGTAACATTTAACAATTTACAATTTACAGGTACTTCACAGGTAAGTTTAATACACAATGTATTATAAACCTAAACTTAAGTGTGGTCACAAAAGAGCTCAACTCCTTTGTTGAATAATCAGATCAATATACATATGTATAAAAACTATGGTTTTTGGCTTAGCATTGTATTGGCATTGGATATGTTTGAAGAGTGAGTTGAGCCCTAATGAACATTGATGCATTGCAGTAAACCAAGCTTTTGTTGAGAGGGTCTAAGCTGCAGCTTCCTCGGCTTCGGCCGCTGGAGGGGCCTCATCTGCTACTTTTGCCTTCTTTTCAGGTGTAGTCTTCTCCTCACCATTGTCAGCAGCTACAGATTTCCTCTTAACGCCAGCATCTTTCTTCTCTGTAAATAATAAAGATTTCTATAAATTTGTTCTTAATAGCCTATACCTACTAGAAATATTTTTAAGTAAAGTTTAAATATGTAAGTGATCTTTAATAATTTCCTCTTTTTATTATTTTATATGCAATAAATTACACTTATTAATTTAAATGCAGTCTAAATAATTTACTATATATAATAATATATCAACAGCATTTATTCCCTAGTTGTGTTTAACATTATATTAGCTTGTAAAGGTCAAATACCTATTATAATGTTCACACAGACAACATTTAATTTAATTTAAATTAACCTTTATTCTTATATCGTACTACCTACTAACCTGTGGCATCACCATTCTCAGTAGCATCATTGCTTTCCTCGGCATCTCCGTTCTCCGCCGGAGGTTCCTCAGGGGCATCTCCACTGCCGTTTTCTTCTTTGCCGTTGCTCTCTGGCACCTCAGAGACCTTCTTGGCTGGAGACTTTTTAACTGGGGATTCCTTTGCCTCAGTTGAACTGACCTCTTCAGGCGTTACTTCCCTGTAAAAATTAATTAAATTAATTACTATTACTGCCCGATTCGATATAAAAAAACTTAAATATAATATTTTTAAGGAAGTTTTCTGGTAGGTACGTTAAACATAACATGCCGACCGGTTGGTAACAACTCATAACAATACGTTACGACTTCATGTTGTGAATGCTTACTTGTTAAGTAGGCCGATATAAAAGGAAAAGTCTACCGGAACAAAAACAAGTGGCTGTTGCGCAAGGCTGCATGTGGGAAAGTTGCAACAGAGGAAAACAAGTGTTAGTATCATACGTTTACTGAAGGAATAAATTAGGTGCTCCAGTAGTCATGTATTAGTCTGTCTAACACATAAGCGTTAAAAATAAAGTAATGACAACACGCGGCCCTCACGATAATGTAACCGACTTTGCCGCGACAGAGTTGCAAAACTCAGTCTTGGCGATTTGAAATGAGCGCGCGCCGATGACGCGCCGCGCCGGCACGCCGCGCATACAGCGCCATCTTGAAACAAGCGCTCGCGGCCGGCGTGCTTTACAACTTCGTCCTTATTTTAGAACGTACGCAAGAACGTGGAAAATTACTGAATACGATCGATGCCGCGTTGTTATTATACTAACTTGAAGTGTACTAATATAAAAAATTAAACAAACCAATAGTAACAGTCGTGTTATCAGTAAGTTAAGTTTTCCCGCGTGTAAGGTTGTCGGCGTCTACTTAATACACATCAATAGACATATCAATATGTATTAAAAAAATAAAATTACACACTGTATATGATTAATAGGTAATTCTGGAAAGTAAGTCACGCAAAAAAAAACTTTAAATTCACGTAAAACACGATTTCACACTAAAATAGGAAGCCATTTTGATCACGTTTTGGTAGCCGCCAAAAATAAAACTATTCTAAACTTAGTAGTTATAACAGAATACAGGACTAAAAACTTACTTCTTTTCTACTGCTGCGTCTGCCATTGTTATTTTTTAACTTAGTTTATACAACTTGTAATTAATTAAAAAGCACGTGCAACGCACAACGCACAGCAATGTTCACCGCACAAACACCGACGACAAAATGAAGGAAGAAGAGGGAAAAAATATAATGCGAGACGCCGAGCGCGGGGTCGCGCATATGAATGAACTTCCCGCGCAAACTTCAGCATAGAGATGGCAATACTCATAAATTGTGTGAGAAAAAGAAACAACTAGTGGTGTCGAATTCATCTTCAGTAACCTTGAAATAAGGCGGGCGGGCAATATTCTACCTTGCTCTGTCCGTCCCGGTTAAAAAAAATACAATCGTTAACACCGCGAGAGGAAATTGGAATTCTGGAAAATATTATTTTTATTCTAAATTTATATATTAAACTAGAACATTTTATGCCGTATTAAAATAATCACCACAATTTTCATGGGTCTTCTTAGAAGTTCTTTAAAACTCTTTAATAATAAATATATTAGATGGGTATATTATATTAAAATCAACTTTTTAAATTATTTACATTTTGATAAATAATTGTTGTTATTTATGATTGATTTAGTACCTGGTCAGATTTTACATAACATAGTCTAATTCTTGACTTAAGGTAAATTTATAAAAAATATTATCAAAAAATAGACGGATTTTTTAAGCGCTTAATGATTTGTGGAGTGTTACAAAGTTAAATTAATATTTTATTAATACCTGCAGTGTAAAATTGACTACATTCTCATTATTCGTAGAAACGTAATGGTATAATCTAGATCCTTGTCCAAATAATTGTGTAGGTTGGTGTAGGAATCTTGGAAAAGTTCTTAAACATTTATGTATGTTTTACACTTTAGGCGGATCAAATTCAAAATTTAAAGTTGCATAATTTCACATTTGCTCACTTTTTGTGAATGTACTCATTCACCTGGTCCAGAAAAGCACTAGATTAAGCGCGAGCCATGATCGAGAAACAACGTCGCTTTCTGCTATTTAAAGTAGTCAACCGATGTTATGATGCTATTCTATATTGAACTCTGTTTCGTGGTGTTAAAACTCTGGTTTTAGTGATGACGCGAAAATCATACGTGGCTTCAATCGGTCGTTGGCTTTTAAAAGAAATCTTGGCACTAGTCAGTGATTTCGTCAGAATATGAATTCGTCAACCAGAACGGTCCGTACAGCGTGCTTTCGGTAGATAGGTAACCTACGGGCAATTGTTGTCTTGATGATTTAAACTTTAAAACATCCGTACCTACACAAGTGATTTCAGGCGAATAATACATTTATTTTACTTGCCCATCTATTTACAAAAATACAGATTCCTTAAATATTATATATATATATATATACTTACATTATTATTCCACCACAATATCATAGTATACGTTCTCCATCTCCAAAAAAGAGTATGTAAATATAGATGTGTTTAGATATTCTACAGTAGATAATTTATTTGTACCGATTCTTCAATATTATATTTATCTAAGTTTATAGTATGTGTTATACATGCTGCAAAGTGCAAAGTTAGTTATGGTGCTAGCTATTAATGTTCAATGTTACGCGCCCGACCACTTTAAATCAGAAAACTGCATGATTATTAATATACTTTTATGAAACTTCTGAATATAAATAATATATGCAGTTTATATATTAACTTACACTTTTTTGCGTTACCTTTTTTTAAAATAATTTCGTATTTCTACTAAACAATCAGGTATCACATTTTATTACTTGACCACGCCGCCTGTGCTTTGATTCTGCTCCTACAAATTCATCTAGTTCTACGAGGTGGCACAAGATGACGCTGTAATATACTATGTGTATTACCTACCTATTCAAAAGCAGTTTTTTTTATTCTCGAATGCTCTGCTAACGTAACAATTGATTGATACCACCGATGATACACGCGGCCCAATCTTGATAGTAATTTTATTAAATTTAATTTACAATCGTCTAAAGTTTGCTTCAGATTTGTTTAGGGTGATTAGTAGTTTTAGTGCTGGTAAATTATTTGATGAATGACTGTAAAAATTAAGTAAAATAATAAGAAAATAACTCTTATTAGTTTACTTAATTCATTTGAATTTATATACTAATACGTGAAGCAAAAGGTAAATTAAGTAGGTAATTGTACGAACGGCAAAATGTGAATTATGACACAGTAACATTTTAATTTGCAGAAGTATATAAAGCTATTTTGTTACCTAAATACTCTTCAATTATTTAAAATAAATAGGTATAAGACACACTATTGTTTGACTGACATACGTTTACAATGTACTTAAATAAAGTAAACATGAAAAAATAATCCAATATATTCCTGACGAATTCAAAAATATTTACGATATTATTCTAACCAGGCCAACTAAAACTTAAATGATTATTTCTCTTTGACCTTCTTCATTTTTAATTATATGTTCAAAATTAACTAATACTAAAACGAGAGTTATAACGAGAAATTATATGAAGTTTGAACTCAAAAGTAATGAAGTATGGTCGAATTTCGATGACCAAGCGGCAATGGTCTTTCGAATTAATATATCAAGAATTCCGCCTATGCTTACAAATTGATACGTACTAATATTGAACTTGAGGTCGTTTTTCATCTTATGTTTGAACAAAGAGAATGTAGGTAACCAGAGAATAATCTTTTTTAATATTAACACATATTGTATAACACATTATAAAACATGTTAAATAATAATTTCCATTACACAATACAGAATACTAAATGAATTATTTGTTGTTTATGGTTTTATAAATTCCTCGTTACGAAAATATATGTAGGTAGTAACATTTTACAGTTGCTATGCGTCGTAGCCAAGGTTGTTTGCCCACTGTGATACAAGAAATAATATGGCTTAATATATAATCTATAGGATTTAATTTTAAACAGCAAAATGTTAATGCAGCTATTATGATTCTTCAAAACAAATTTATAAATAAATAATAATAACAACATGAAGTTACACCGTTACTTTTCCCCTCAGTTACTTGTCAATATGTTTTTATTCGTATTTGTTATTAGGCACTCGTAACAAATTTGAAGTTGTATATACAATTGCAAATTCTAAATAAGGGAATATTTTCATTAAGAAAACGTTTTATTCATTTGTACTTTCAGTCACCATACGCATAAGGCCGTCGATTTCATCACAAGAAGCATCCAATTAATTGCTATTTTGTATAGCAATAGTGGTAGGCACCATAGCAAGAAAAAAAAAATATAATTATAGTTTCTTAAAAGTTATTCCTGTAATCATTGAAATTCCTGTAATCATTGAAATTGCTATAATCATCCGATTTTATTACAAATTGTACACGAAGCCATCTCGGACTATGAGATATGTACCTAGTTCGAATGAAAGGACTACTTAGGTACATCAAAATTTTAAAGTAGGCAACTCAGCCGCGGTTAACATATTATGAGTCCAAGTAATCCCGTAAGCCTCTGTATAGTTTTGTTTTAAGAAGTAAACACGTAAAAGTTAGAATATTTAATAGGTATTTAGATGTTATACGCATGTAATACAGAGTTCCCTGGATATACCTACCTACGCTCCTCTCGTTTGTTTTAAATCTTTACTTCTGGCTTTAAAAGTAAAAGTTAGGTAAAATGAAATACCTGCTCAATGTTTGATTTTTTCAGAGAGTTATTTCATTTCTAGTATCATCATCAGTATCAAAATGTATTTTAGTTTAAGTTACCTTTTGTTGTTGAATAAAGTTATTATTATTATTATTTATAGCCATCTGATTCCTGATTGATTTGTAAATTGGCTTTACATACGTTTTTAATGAATTCTTAGCAACTTAGGTATGTATGTAATATATATTTTATTAAAGAAATAACTGGAAGCGCGGGCAAGTTCAACGAATGGAAAATAGAAAAACAATTTCCTGTTTAAAAAGTAAGTAAATTTAATAGAAAAATTATCAAAAAATTAATTTGCTTTAAGTTTTATGGTCTGAACCATGATATATTTTTTAAAATTTGATGTCTATATTTAATTAAAATATAGGTAGGTATGTACCTATTTTACTTTAAAGAATATAATGATAGACTTAAGTCAAACCAAATTTAATATTTGACACCGGAAGCTTTATTAAATAGATTTTGATTATGATCTCTATTTTAAAAGCTATAAAGACTACCAAAAAGTAACTAATTAGCATTCTACAGCGCAAGTTACTGCGCAACCAACATGTGGTGCCACCTGTGAGCTATATGTAGAAACATTTAAAAAGTATTGCTAGATGTAGCTTATCACTACCAAAGTGGTAGTATTTTTGACTGGATCTTCTATATTTACTTACATTAGAGAGTATTGCAGTAAGATATCACAAAATCTAAAAAGATATTATTTTCAGTTTGGGGTTCAAATTAATAAGACAAAATTTTAAATTATGATCCTTGAATCATCATACGTGGTCCAGAATTTACATTTTCTAGCTGTAGTGCTCTAAATTGATGATCAGAACGTATTTCTTTATACTTACCATTTTTTTTATGACAGTATCAATATTCTCATCGTTTACTATTCCTGCGGACTTCAATGCTAACGTAAGTCATTAATAAATATATGAGGATGACGAGGGAACAATATATAAGGATGACGAAGCCATGTTTATTCGATGTACCTATATATCTTATCTAATGTTTTAATTTCGTTTACATTTAAAGATTGTCTGAAAGAAATACTATAAACGACGCTACTGATTCCCATGGTAATATATAATTTTGTACTATATACTTATTGCCTGTCGTTGCATTTTAATGTTTTTGGTGCAACAAAATATTTTTATGTTGTGATATGCAATAAAGAACAATTAACAACTGTTATGCGAGTACTATTCAGGAAAGAGAGAGAAGAGAAGATGGGAGGACGAGATAAAACTTACATCGGAGCCTAGCAAGAGTAAGAGGAGAAAAGTGGCTCGCGATAGGAGTACCTACATACACATAGCAATAGACCACATACTCAAATCTGTCAAAACTTCGCATTTGATATTAATCAATAAAAGAGAGCCATTAAGTTAAAAATAAATAGTAAACCTTCTATAGATTTTGGTACTACCTTCGGATCTGTCACTTACCATACAAAGCTTGCGTTTATCAAAAGGCACGCTGATTTGACAGTCGTACTCCAGAACATGTAAACACAGGTAAACAATGCAATGAATTTTTTTTATTGAAAGTTGCATACATCGGTCCAAAAAATACTTTTTAATTATATGTTTTTGGTTCTTTCTTTAACAAATTATGTTAACGGCAATCTTATAGCATGACTTGTTAAAATATGGTAATTTAGTTAGAGATTATAAATTTATCCGTTATATTGTTACATTTATGCCCTTTCCTCGTGAAATTATAGTAAAGTGCTTTTTGTATGGTAGATTTAGTTTCTTTATAGTAGAATTTTCATATAATACTCGCAACATTGCCATAATTGACCGCCACCCGTGAGCAAATCGTTCGCTCGATCTCGCTCTTGTCGATCGAGTCCGGTGGAAGCCATTTTATTCTTGTGAATGTGACAAAGTATCCGATTTTGGGATTATTCGTATTTTTGTAATCGTGTCAATGTGTTCCCACAACAAGAGGCTATTGTGACGTGTGATAGTGCATTAAAAACTGAGAATGTACGTGTTTCAAATTGGTTTGTGTTGACCTGCCCTGTTTCTTACGCGGTCGAACCAGGCAGGCATCGATTAGTGAAACCAGGCGGCCTCTAATAACGGCAAATCGACAGTCAGGACTATTTTGTGGTGTGCGCCATGGGCAACAATGCTGCCACCGCTAACAAGAAGGTGGACGCCGCCGAAAGCGTCAAAGAGTTCCTCGACCAGGCCAAAGAGGATTTCGAGGAGAAATGGAAGAAGAATCCTACCAACACCGCCGGATTGAACGACTTCGAGCGAATAAAAACGCTTGGCACGGGATCTTTCGGCCGAGTTATGATAGTTCAACATAAACCGACGAAAGAATACTATGCTATGAAAATATTAGATAAGCAAAAAGTTGTAAAATTGAAACAAGTAGAACATACATTGAACGAGAAGCGTATTTTACAAGCTATCAACTTCCCATTCTTGGTGAGCCTCAAGTTTCATTTCAAAGACAACTCTAACCTTTACATGGTCCTGGAATATGTACCAGGTGGTGAAATGTTCTCACATTTACGTAAAGTGGGTCGTTTCTCAGAGCCTCACTCACGTTTCTACGCTGCGCAGATAGTGCTTGCCTTCGAATACTTACACTACCTTGACCTCATCTATAGAGATCTCAAGCCAGAGAACTTGCTTATTGACTCGCAGGGCTACCTCAAAGTAACTGATTTCGGTTTTGCCAAGCGAGTCAAAGGTCGTACGTGGACGCTGTGTGGTACGCCCGAGTATTTGGCACCTGAGATTATCCTTTCTAAAGGATACAACAAAGCCGTTGACTGGTGGGCCCTCGGCGTTTTGGTGTATGAAATGGCGGCTGGCTATCCTCCATTCTTTGCTGACCAACCCATCCAGATTTACGAGAAAATTGTGTCGGGTAAAGTCCGTTTTCCGTCACACTTTGGTTCGGATCTTAAAGACCTCCTCCGCAACCTGCTGCAGGTTGATTTAACGAAGCGTTATGGTAATCTGAAGGCCGGCGTCAATGACATCAAAGGTCACAAGTGGTTTGCTAGCACCGATTGGATTGCTGTCTTCCAAAAGAAGATTGAGGCACCATTTATCCCTCGTTGCAAGGGTCCCGGAGACACTAGTAACTTTGATGACTATGAAGAAGAAGCATTGCGTATCTCATCAACTGAGAAATGTGCAAAGGAATTTGCTGAGTTTTGAGCGCATAGCTGGTGCCTGCGAGCGGACACTACCGTGAGTAGGTGTTTTGTATTAGTGAATCTTCCGTGACTTTGTGGTCGTGGAATGGTGATGTGTGCGTCTGTTTGCCAGCAGCTTTGGGTGATAAATAGACGCTGAAGCGCCCCTTAGCTGGCACTGCAGGTCAAACAAGTTCAGAGTGCAAGCAGGATGGTAGTGGAACATGTTTCTGATGATTTGATGGTGTTATTTTGCTTTGTGCCCTTTTGGTTCAGTGTATCATAGAGCAGGCAAGAAGTGCAAGTGGTCTCGTTCTGGTGATATTTCCCGTTAAGTTATCTACATCCATATTCTCACGCATTAACACTGAGCACTCACAGTTGTACTAATTATTTATTTTAGACATTGTAGTTTGCTGTTAAAGGCATTGAGATGTGGTGAGCTTATATTATATTATTTTTAATAAAATCAAAATGCAACTGTGTATAGTATTTAATGTTCAAACTTTTCTTATTGCTTTTAAGATTCATAATCTAATAATTCAATTATGACTTATCTAAGTACATCACTAAACCATCAATTTAGAGCTGATCACTAATTCTTAGTTTAATCAAATGAATTTCCTAAAAACTTTTTGATGGATTGTTTTTTATAAATTTTAATTGATTGACATTTTGTTATTGGTTTTATTTATAGTTATATTGTTGTATCAGTTGATATTTTATGTAAGGAACACTAACTGCATCAAAATATTAATGAGATTAATTTATTGTAAACTTTACATGTAGATGTGTTCATTTGTGCAATTTTGACTTATGTGTTTGTGATCTGATGTGAGGATTCATTTCGATTTAAGTGTAATTTGTATTAGTTCCTTATTTTGTAGGTTTAAATATACTTTTTATTGTAAAATCTGAATATATAATACTACTACAGCCGTATTGCGTAGCAACCTTACAGCTGTTAAATACAACTTATTGTTAGCATCAGTTTTTAAAAGCAATAAATTTTTAAGATGTTTTCCGGAACATATTCCTGTTATGATTGTTAACAATGTTTCACTGTTTCATGTATACAAAGTTTACAATTCAACTACCATGTTCAGCACAAAATAAATCATGAGAGAATTTTTATACACCACATACTTGCATGTTGGCAGTTGTAGTAGGAATATGTTAAATTTTCCTAGTAGTAAATCTCTAAATATGCCATTGTGGCTATATCTTGTCTGAGACTGATGTTATCAATAAGAGTAAGGGTAAAGGATCAAATGAGGTTTGCGACATAAATCAGTCCCACCTGTGGAGTAAGTGGCTCAGCAATGATTACTGGCAATGTTTATTATAAAGTTTGTTAGCTATTAGATGTAGGACTTTGAATCCAGGCTGTACAAATAAATATCTAGTTATTTGTAGTGCATTTTACATTGTGGAAACATCATGCGCGTCTGTGGTAATAGTCATTAGGTTGATATAATCCTGGGGAGGTTACTTAATTGTGCACATAACACTTCCTTCTCTAAACATGTGACTTGTGAAAATATTTGTCATATTTTTAATTGATCTGTGCTGATTGTTGAGGGAAATAAAAAGTCATATCAATTGTTCACTTAAAAGTGATTTCAAGTTGTCCCATGTGTTATTACTGTTAATGTAAAACTCTATAGAAGTTTATGTTATTACTATTTTTGTCCTAACTAGATAAATATACTTAACTTTTGTGAATATATTCATTTATTTGTTTAATCATAAAATACTTATTTCATGAATCAACATATAATATTTCTCTGGTTGGGCTATTTCTTATTTTCAAAATGATAAATATTTAATAAGTTACCAATGTTTAATTACTATGTTACAATAACAAGTACAGAGCACTAACATTTGTATGAAACAATGTCTTATCTGGTGAATTCTGGGCATCTAATAAGTTTTCACTAAGTTTAAAGATTTTCAATTAAGTGTTGTGAGATAATTTAATTCTATAATTTGGTGCCATAATTATTACTTTTTTGGGAATGGACTTGTCATGTAAATATTTAGTTTGCCTAAGATTTGGTTGGTGTTGCATAGATTTATTAGTACAATTATTTTCCTTGCCACAATTAGGTGGCATTAAAATGTCGCATTTTCAGTATTAATTATTTACTTCAATTTTAGTGAGACTTGGGACTCGAAGTATCAAATATATCCTTTTAAGCAACTAGTCACTCCTTACCTTACTCTTTTTTTGTTAATGCGACATTATCAATGTGGTAATAGATTGGTGTCTAAGGCTTTAGATTTAGTAAATCATTAGACCAGTTAAGTATTTAGGTTCCTTCATTTTCTTACAACTAAGTGGTATATTTATCAACAGCAGATAGCTGTTTTCTGTTATTAAATGCGCCATTCTCAGATCACTTTCCAGCCATTGTGTGATGTGGACATTGTCTCAACTGTTTTTCAGTGTGAAACCATTTTATTGTCTACATCTTCAGTGACTGCTTATATCAGAGGGAGTGATATTCACCATTTGGACATTGTTTATGTAGAGTGGAAAAGCATTTTAATAGCGCGTTTTTGGTGCGTTAATTCGACGGTTTAGTAGTCTCAATTTATAACTATTATTTTTAAAATTGTAAGAATTAATAAGAATTTTCTGATGTGTACCCTTCGTTACTATTATCATTGTATATACTAGAGTGATTGTGTCCCTGGTATTAGGAGATTTGATATCAGCTCTGATATCTGCAGACCTTCATTCCACTAGCTTCACAACTTGCTCATCAACACAATGTGGACGTTCTAATGTGAACATTTTAAGCCATTTTGGATATTATAAACAGTAGTGTGACAGTATGTGTATTTGCGAGCCGTTGTCTTTTTATATCTGTGCGTATTAATATTAAAATGTTCACGTCTAGATCTATTATATCGAGTGCCTATAGCATTGAAAGTTCAAGTGTAAAAAGTCAGTTAATTTCAGTAATTATTTGTCACCATGTATTGATCTTCCATAAAATTACGATGAAATTAAAAATATCGATGTAACAGTAAACATTTGTTTGATTTGTATAATCTTTACAGGTATGGGTAAAGAAATAGGAAAATTAAAGAGTTTTTATTTCAAAGATTATAAGACCTGAAATATGATGCTGTCAGACCGAGGGAGGCGGCCGTTTGTTAATGTCTTCGTTTGATCACGAAATTATAGAACACGTAGGATAGGTTCCGTTCAAATAATTTATGCGAGTAAGTTTGTCCTTGCGACTACAAAATTAAATCTAAAAATCCTATCTCGTTAGTTGGCTTGTACGTGTTTAAAATCGTAGAAGTTTTGGCCCCCTAATTAGTTGGATATGTCTCAAAGGTAAACGTAAGAGAACGTTCTTTTATTCTTTATCGTGCGTTATATTTACCTATCACGTTTGGCGGAGCAGGGCGGCGGCACGTGGTGCCAGCCAGTTAATACGTGGCTTCCTAATAAAGCGAAACACCGAGCGCACAGTACGTTGGCCACTGACATATAACAGATAAAAATGATTTGTTTTTACGCGTTGTTTTATTCCCGAACAGAGTAACAAATTTTGGAAAACGCTTGTTACTCGTTTAAGTTATAGAATGTTCAATTATTATCACTTGTTTTACGATTTGAGCTGGTGGTATTACATATTGTTCTTAGATTTAAGAGGTACACACAATGCTATTTTTATACTACTGTAACAACATTTCGCCCACAATTATCTTGTGCCAAAGTAATATCACTGTGTAGTCTAAACACATGTTCTAAAAATTCACATTTTACGATTGTACGAATCCTGTTTCGTAGCGAAGTGTAAACGTTAGCACTAGAGTGAAGTTATGACATTCCGTTTCTTCTATCCATCCCATTGCACCTTTCATTTCGTTATGCTATTACTATTTTTCTTACCACATTTCGCGTAATTTGTTATGTAGGTGGCACATCCATTGGCTGAATCATCCAAACGAGTAGCTCAATTACGTTTTCACACAATCTCGTTTTTTATTAACGCTCAGTCGTCCAAATAATAAGAAACAGTGCTGTGAACTGTTTATGCTACGAAATGTTCTAGGGAACATTTTCTGGTTTTCCGACTATAAATATTTATTACTCATCAGTTTTAATCTCATCTATATCATCTACAAATTTCTTTCCGGATATAAAACACACTGCTAAAGTAAATACAGATAGGATTGGTTGCGCACTGTCGATACGAGTAGGTATATTATGTATGTTGGATTTTGTTTGTGTTTTAAAGTGATCTGTGATAATTTGCGAAGATTCGAATTACTTACACACCACGTACAAAAACGAATCTGACACGCGACGCTCAGCTGTGGGATCGTTGGTTCATTATACATCAACACAATAGATGCTTCGAAACACCAAGTAACACGTGCTCAATAGTATCGCCAGAAACGATTAATTTTCCACTTGTAGACATCTGCTCCTATACCTTAATGTGTTATTATCCGTATCTACTCTGTGCCAATTAAGGTAGTGAATGTTGATTTTCTATTAGCCGTGCTCTGTTTGTTTTATTCATGGCACCATCATATCCGTCGATCAGTTTTAAGTTTCGAATGGCTGAATTAATACAGAGTTTATCGTCGGTGGGCGTGTTGCCGATAATGGTATGTTGGATCTCGCAACTCATTGTCGTAACCTTGGGACCAGTGAGAAAGTGTTGTTACGTAGTACTTCTGTATAGCATACCTACTCTTGCGCATGTGTGCTCTTTAGATGCTGTGCTAGCGGTGATCTTAATGTACACAAGGTTTGCTCAGACATTACAACATATTTGAAGCAATGAACAACATAGCATAGCTGAAATACATTGTATGCTCTGAAATACTTGCTTGTGTTTTTAATGTAAGCTATTTCACTGTTTTACGTCTGCCGTTTTAGTCCAAAACATCTATCTTGCGTTATTCGCGACTATTTCAATTCGGCAGATACCCATTTTCTATAAAAAATTGTAATATGTAGATTTTTAAATCGAATCTATTAAAAAAACCTGATCTTGTATGATTATGCTGCCTAATGGAAACTCTATACCTAAGATTAGCACATTAAAACAAACCCTTCAGCTAGATTATGTTAGTGTAGATTCATGTCTAAATTAACGTATTTTTAAGAGTGTTACAAGGTTTCATTGCGCCATATAGGTACATTTTACATACATAGAATTTTGATTGTGAATTTTGTTAAAACTTCCAATTCTATTCCAGGCTTAGAATACAGTTCTGAATAGTTTTCAGTCCAGTGATTTCGTATTGCTAACAGCTTCATTACTCTCAGATGTGTGAGCCAGATGTCCGTTTTTCACTTCACTACGTTTTGCGACGTCATTCGTAGTATAGCTCACATGCTAATTTCCATGTTCGACTTGGTAATAAAATACAAGGTCCGGGAACATACTACTCACATCTAGTTACTTCCAAATTGGAATATACTTATGTCCACACATCGGTCTTAATTGTACAATCAAGAGAACATAAATGTTTTCGTATCAAAAGCGTTAAGAACATAGTTTTCATTCAATGTGATATCTGATCGTTAAAAGTTTTTCAATCTCTTGCCAGTTTGAAAATATGCCAAAATGGCCTCCGCGACTGAAGTTACCTTTGATTATACTTTTGGCACCGATGTGTTCTTTGCTTGGTTTAGTTTATTGTATAAATCATAAAATTGTATAACACAAATGCTAATGTTTGTGATTTTGACTCAGCAGTTCCAACGAAATTACACTCGCGTTATGTACTTACGTTATATTCGCCTATAAAGCGGAGTAGTTCACAAAGAGATGGTTTTACGATATAAGGTCGGCAGACTCGTTCAAGGTTTATAGGAAACGTGTATGAGCACAAGCAGTGCCTTTTTCATTCACTTTAAGACTGGCTCGAAACAAGTTTCGCAACCCATAACTTATATTTGGTCAATTATATTTATTTTTTGTAATATGATCATTTTATGATCTCTGCTTTACTAACAATTGAATATATAAAAGTTTGTCTTGTAATATTAGGCACACATTTTAACTACACTTAAGAAAATTACTGTCTACTGAGTCGATATTCTCATAACATGAAATTTATGTTATTAGTAAATGGGTTTTACTTAATGCTTGCAATTAAAATTTTATGAGAGTTTCAAGATTAAATGTTAGTGCGATCTTAATATACATCTCGTAGTGGTGTGTCAAACTCAATTCATGTATGTAGTAACATACGTGACACAGAATGCTTATCAACTGGTTTCTATTTCAGTAATAGTTGTTTTAAAGGTTGGAAGGTAAAACATTCAAGTTCTCGCTTCAATATCTTCTAATTCGTTTGTACACTGACAGGGACAGTTAACCGTCCACCTAGTTAAGTATTTCGTGAATTTTCAGAATTCAACAATTTCAGAGTACTTACTTGATCAGAGGGTATGTAGTATTTGAGGATATGATAACTACCGTAATGGTAAAAAAGGATACAAAAGACAATATAAACTTGTTTATTTATCGATTTTAGTAATTATATTTAGAAATTTCAGATTTGGAACAGAGGTCTAACTTTTTTTATCTAGAATATTAAAAATGTGTGTTGCCGCCTTATCCTTTAATAATTTCTTGGAGCCTGTTTGGCAATCCATACATTATATCCTAGATGGGAAATTGTGCCACTTCTCTAATGTAGCCGTCTTAAGCTCTTCTAGGTCTTAAGCTATCTCAAAAGATGTATCCGAGCAAGAGTACCAGTACTCTTACTCGGATACGTCTTTTGAGATTGTCCCAAATGTGCTCAATCGGATTAAGATTGGGACTGCGTGCTGGCCATGAGAAACGTGAATCCCGACCTCATTAAGATATTCGGTGACCGATCAAATTTCGGAAGGAAGCAAAGGAAGGTTCAAAAGCGATTACTCAAGACGTTGCTGACAATGAAGCGATCATCTCTTGATGAAGTGCAGCGATGTCGGGCTTTATGTGGTGTATGAACTTGTCTCCCGAAATCGTCTGATGGCATCCCGTATCGTGGTTAAAGGTGCACCAAGCGAACGAGCAATGCGTCGTTGGCTGTACCCAGTATTGGCGAAAGCCATAGCCTGGCAGCACCGGTTGTATCCAGTGGAATTAAAGTAAACAATCACTCTGAACTCAAATCAAACAATATTGTCACGTTAGACAATAATGAGCAGGAATAGTATATTCGGGAACGCTACTGCATTAATGTCTAACAACGACCGATGCCCAAGAATACATCCGTGACGCAAACGTATGCAACAAAATAAGGGTACATGTGTTTTATTCATTACTAAAGAACCCACTTGACAAAAATGAAACTGCATAAGTCATAGCTAACGTAAACAAACAGGGTAACGAAATATAAAGGTGTTTGAATAGGTTACATGTTTAAGGAATTAAAGTGTTAACAGCATATACCAGATTAATTTTGAAATCTAGATGTACGACATTTTATTTGTGCTCCGTCTAAAATGTTTATTACGCCACCACCTCTTCAGGCTTACTGCTGACAGTATTTAAATTGCTTTCCAAGCTGGAATAAGAACCATGATGGATGTTCTTTTTTATCTAGTATGATATTAAATCGCTCCAAATACAGAGATATACAGGTCGCACGATGCGTGCAATTTTCTTGTGAATGTTAGAGAGCATTCTTTTGTTATAGCGTGGATGTAAAAGATTGTATTTTCAATCGAAGTACCTAACAGATAAAAAGGCATGAGATTTTGCATTCAGTATATTATGTGATTAAATAGAGAGGTAAATATTCACTTTAATTTCGTAATAATGACACTTATAATGTATTAGTTTAATCTTGTTAAGATGGATCAATTTGAGTGCCTTGCTTTGGAGTACCTCCTCACTGAAATTGCTTTCTAATTCCGAAGTCTTGTAATTCCGAATTAAAACTTAACAGCGGGATAATTCGATCGTTCTGTAATTCCCATGCATTCGTCGCCTTAGAATTTTAAAAGACTTAATCCGGTTTAAAAGCTATCTGTATCATTTAAATCCGCTTATATCGCTTAAGCTAGATTAATACTGTACCTATACTTAAATACTATAATACCCAATACCTACTTTCGTATAATCCCATCGAGGTATGCAAGACGATTTCAACTGCAAATCTTGACTTCTATACTAAACTATATATATATAAATACATTTTGCACTTTTAACACATGCTGTGCACCCGCACAGCATCTTCAAGTAATTTTAATAGATACTATAAATTTATGCAACTATTATAAATAATTAAGAAGCGCGGGTCATAGTACATACATATATACATGTATAAAAAATACTTTATTATATTCCTAGCAATGACATTAGAAAACAAGGAAAAATCTTTATGGAAGAAATTGTTAGACAATCTATTGATTAAATAACTGGATCTGAGAGAGTGGAGACTGAGAGTTAGAATTTAAACTTGAATCATGAGTATGATAAAAGCAAATATAAAAATTATACAATGAAGAGATTAATTAGGTTTTGGTGTTAATATAATTTGCCGTTAGGGCCAAAAAGAAGATCATTATAATGTAGCTAGTGAAGAATTTTTTTGCTAGTTGCCTTTTAAATAATTGCATTACGAAAAAATAAAGGGATGCCCCAGGTAATACTTAACAAGGTACATCTTACTTATTTGGTAGTTCCTGAGAAGGTACTGCGGCATACATGACTACCCTACTCAATACCTAATGGTTAGAGCTAATGATTGAAGGGCCCGATGGCGCAGATGGTAGTGATCATAGGTCGTGGGTTCGATCCAAACCCTGTGCAAATATTTATATGACGAATATTTGTATTTGTTATGTGTCTGGATGTTCTTTGTATGTATCTAATTATCACATTTGTAATTCCTCTGTTGTCTGATATCCGTAACACAGGTGATTCAAGATACTTATCTCGAAATCATGTCATCATATGAATTGTGATCGATAAATTTATTTATTTATTATTATTATTTTATAATTGCTACGTGATACCTTTTTTAAAATTCACAAGTAACTGTTTTAATGGTATATTTAGATCAAAATATAACCAAGTAATTGCATTCTATCTGGTTTTAGGACAGAAGTAGATGTTCTTATTTTCAATTAGAGGCGTCGGATTTCAAAGTAATATGATATACAAAAGGTGACATAAAAGTTGTCTACCTTATCTTTTAAACTGTATAGGTCATCGAAGGATACAATTACACAAATAGTGAATGCTCCAATGCGAACGAGACTGAAGTGTGCAGTAATTAGATTAAATTCGTTCTTGTGTAAACAAGTCTTTGTGAACGTAGCATTTACATAAATTCAAGTTGAATGTACCTAAGAATTTTTGAGATAAGAGACTTACACTCTGGATATTATCTTTGGGCTTTGGTCTGCATATCTTATCGTCGATAAACCGACAAAACGATCATTTTAAGGGTAAAAGCCGAGGTCGCTTAATTTTTAAAGTTTTAGGTAATTTGTATTTAATAATACATTCTCTATGTTATGTGTGTTATGATTTGATTGTTTTGTTGCTTATCTATATTTTTGTAGATAGTGTATTTATACGAATAAGATAAAAAATCCAAACGTAAACAAAGATGTATATGTTAGTTCGTAGGTCGGTATATACATATTGGTAGTATCGTATGTTTAAAAAACACCCTAGACTTTTTACATTTAACATTATCAAAAGTAATACATATGCTGAAATAGCTAGGAAGTACCTACTTAGACACGAAGGTTTTTTAAACCAACTGCCTTCAAATTTTTAGAGGTAACTTAGCAAGTTTCAAATATTTATTAATCGTACTCATCGTAAAAAACTATATCCTCAATTTATGACTTTCGGTGCAGATGCTGAAGCTATCTAGCTTTTATTGCCAGTTAATAATTTAATTTAGGACCAGTGAAAGCGCTTCAAGATCTTAATTTCATTACTGAGAATACAATTTGAGAGTACTATGCACATGGTCCTTCGATTCTTATATTTTTATAGGACGGAAAGAATATGTATATTTATATATTCTTCTCGTCCTATTCCGATTTTCTTTGTAAAATTAAAATTTTCAAACATTTAAAGAAAGTTAAACAAATCCATAAAAGTGTAACACATAAACTTAAAAAAAAGATTATTCCAATGCTCACAATAATATTTTGTGCTATTAAAGTCGTTAATTACGTCATAAAAAGTGTCTTAACTGAAAAGAATACGGAAGGCCCCTACCCAAATGTAAATAACTAAATTGGCTGTAAGTGGTAAACTACCGAATCGGCACATAAATTATTTGACTGGGGGTCTGCGCTGCGTCGTATCTTCTTCATTCCCGTGGGAATTTTGTGTAAAATTGTTTAATTATTATAAAAATTAAGTAACAAGTCGAAAGTTGTTTGTGTATGAATATGAATGTACATTCTACATTCAATAGTACATTCATATTGATTACTTACAGTTTTTTTTTATTCTATTATTATTATTATCAGTCATGGGTCTGTTTCGTATATTTACATAAGCATCGGGCAAGAGATTCCGACAATTATTGCCCATAATTGCTTGGTGGGTGGCGAAGTAACAAAGCAAAGAAAACACCACGCTTACGGGCTTGACGTTAAACAATTTTGGCTTGTCCGTCCGTCAGTATATCTAATGTCATAAACATTTCTTATTCAATGATCTTATTACACGTTGAAGTTTAACTTGACATTATTATGAAAGAAATAATAGTTCCTAGTATTTTACTTCTTGGAACTTATATTGCAGAACTGCTACAATATCTTTGTTTGTCTTGGAGTCTAGTTTCGACATTTTTCTGTATCGAACGTGTTATGACAAGAATGTTTTGAACTTACATTATCAGTAGCTTAAGATGTGTAAAGCAATTACACTAATCATATCCTAATTAACAGAGACCGGTTTACGTTCAGTTAATTCTTCCAGAATTGGAGTACGTGTGTATACAAGTGAAAATAGTGCAGAATATTTTTATCCCTGCTGTTATGGTTAGGCTTTGATCTTTTCTGCCAATACATATTTAGCTTTAAACTTTTTAGTTTTTGTAATGTGCCATGTTTTTGAATATTGCAACATTCCGTTTCAATTACCGTTGTGATACTCTTTTAAAATCTTGAAATATATTGTAAAACTATTTGATTGTATAATTTGTTAGACTATAAAAATTAAATACTATTAACCATTAAAAAAGGAACATCATTGGTGTAATTTTTAAAAATATAGTAAGTAATATGCTGAGCCGCAAAAAGAAAATATTTATGGACATTAGCATTTTAGTTCGTTTATGTAAAAATGTGCAATGTCTCTTCGTTAGTTATTCATTTTGTAATGTATAGTTTAAAAATAGGTTAAATACCTAAACGCAATATATTCGTAGTCGATATTTTGTATGGAAAACGATACATCAGATTTCTACAGTGTCCTTATTAAATTTCTATCATTGTGTCTTCGCTCTGAGAGCAACAAAGCATGTTCCGATCAGACGGACGCTTTACATAAGTTCATTAGCATTTTTTGCTTTTTATCCGGTATTAGCGGCATTGTGGTGGTGTATTTTTGTCTATCGTCGTCGGAGTTTTGGCATGATTTCAACAAGTTTTTGTGGACGATCTGTCTATTCCCGTCTGACATTGCTCTTGCGCTTCAAACGCAAAGACGTGGCTCCGGTTTTACGTAAGCCTTTGATATGGTTTATAAATACGCAGCGATCGATAAGGATGCGTAAGGTCGTGAGTATTTTCGTAACTTAGATAAGTTGCAAGATACAGTGTATTAAGCAATCTATTTAAGAATATTACGAATGTTAAACAATTTTGATTCTTGCCTCCGAATTTTGACCTAGCTAGTAAAACATTTAAAATAAAAATTAAAGAGCTCGTGGAAGGAAGGATAAAAACAACGATAAATAGCAACGATAAATTGTATGTTTATTTATGTATAATTGGTATGAAATTTTATTATTATATGAAAATATATAGTATTGGTATTTAATTTACTTTATTTATTTTGTAAAAAATGTAGTACACATCGAACTGCCCTATAACATTTTCTTCGTTTGTGGTCATCCAAAGGTTGCCTTGAAGAGATCGCTCTGAGCGATAAGGCCGCCAATTGTATTATAATTTATAAGTTTTTTTCTTTATGTAATTTACAATAAAGAGTTTTGTTATTATTATTAATACCTTTCGATATTTTCTAAGTATCTTTTTACATTTATAACATATTTCAGACTTTGAAAAATACTGTGAAAATTATCGTGTAGGATTAAATTACCTAAAGTGTGTTAGAAACTAAAATATACACTCAATTTGGATCTTGATCTCGTTTAAGGAATTATAAAAATTGGATATGAACGTGCTCAGTTTTTGAGTGAATACCTAATTACCTGTACGAAATTCTCTTTTATCCCGGAGCCTTATTAATGCACAATAGATACATATAGGGAATCTGACTAAACTTGTCAAGTTCATTAAAATAAATATAAAAATCTATCTCAATCTAAATAAGACTTAATAAGTCCATTGGAGAAAATCGCCTGAAAAAACCTTTTATATCACAATAATAATAATATACTCTAATCGTACAAAAAAAACAACACAAAAACATGGAATAGAGGTACAAGAGAGTATATATATATATAATATTTAATAAAATGATCTAACCATCATTTAGACAAAGTGAAATTACGGTGTTATCAGACAACCTTTAAAGCTGAGGAACTATTAATGAAGACCTGAGTTGTGTGTATCAAATCTTATTAATTTAATTTATTTATACATATACGTATGTACATATAAGATATACAGTTTAATTATTCTTATAAAAGGTGAAACGAGTCGAAAACTCGCTACGGTGTTGTTATATGAAACAAAAGGTATTTCATTGCATGTTACAATTGTTTCCAGGAAAATTCAAAACAAATACCGACGAAGCAAGGTCACTTTGGAAAGATAATTTGTTATGTTCTTGTGTGCAGTCGGTCGGGGCGGCATAATTAATGTTTATAAATTTTAGTTATGTTACTTACTTCGTTTGTTATAGAAATATACACGCGCTGATGTACTGATATACTGGGTGAGTTGATAGTTTCGATTTGTTCATATTTCCTTAGGTTTTCTATACTAATGTTATAAAGAGGATATATATGGTTGTTTGTTTCGTGGTTCCGGTTTAGCTCAAAAACTATGTACTACACTGAATTTCAAAGTTCTTCATTAAAGAGCTACTCACATTAGAGTCACATAGAGCTTACAACACTCACATAGAGCCTCAAACATTAAAGAGCTACTCCTTCAGTAACCGGTAATAAGAGGCCGTTACCTATAATACGTTATACGCCGTTACCTATGTAAACAGGATTTGTATTTTTGTAACAAATAAAATTAGAAATGAAGGTACAGATTTCATAAATTTGGGGATAATGATGAATCGTCCGAAAAGGAATCTTCAAAAAAGCAATGTCTAAAAAGTCCCAAAAATAAGATCAAATAAAAATACTTACTTATTTATTATTTCATACACATGTTCGAGGAATTTTAAAATAATATATTTATCTATAACTAACGCTGACTTTAAATTTAATTTTAAATGTAAACCGAATGCTAATTCAAAAGTTGTTAATAAAAAATCTGGGTATAGAGTTTATTGTTGAAGCTACTTAACTATCATCTAATAGTGAATATGAATTCTATATCTCAATAGTTAACAGTCCAAAGAATCATTCCTATAAAAACCATTTCTAGTTGCGTAGACGAATTCAGGTAAAACTTACCACCATGTACAAGACACAACAGCTTCTCTTTTTTACTTAAGAACGTAAAGCGTTGTTATAGAGAAAAGCTTATATTTTAAAATAAGCAGAGCTACAATACGTCCGGACGTGAAGACTGCTCATTAATTGAAGAAGACTGATGATATTCAACACTTCACTATGGATGCCTATTTGACTTGCGAAAAAAAGGCTTCCATATATAAGCCTCGCGATCTAACAATTTTTTGTTAATTATTGTAAAGCAGAAACAAGTTAACATCCTTTAAATGAAAATGAAGGATTAAAACAGAATAATAAAAGATGATTATGTTAGTTATTATAGTTTTAGATATTACAGAGCCCAAGAACTGCATGCTACATCAATATCTCGTTCGCATACATGTCACATTATAACGTTTTAATTGAAGCATCAGGCCAAGGACAGCGGAATATACCAATGTCTTATCCGCATATATGTTACATACCTTATGGCGCCTTACTCCAAGTATCAGACGAGAAACTGCGAAACAATAACGAGAAACAATATGGCGTTTTACTCAAATGATCAGGCCAAAAACTGTGTATTACACAATTTTTTTATATACGTCACATTTTAACTTTTTAATTCAAGCATCAAACCAAAGACTTTGTAATACACCAATGCCTAACCCACATGCATGTCAGAACGAACACCAAGCAGCAGCAGCAAGCATCAGAAAGAGAACCGCGTATTATACTAAAATCTAAATAGCATACACGACACATTTACAGACTGTAGCCTTGCGAATAGGATCCCGATCCACGCCATGGAGTATTAAGATTCTCTATACACTGTAAACTGACGTTTAGATACCACATTTTACACTAATATCTTATCTGTATATAATTATATAATCTGTACGTACAGCTCAACTTAGGCCTACAGAGTATGTACACGTTTTCGGAGAAGGTCAGTCCATGAATAAAATACCTATTCACTTGAAAATCATAATTCATGTAAACCCTTGTAGTAGTACCTAGTAGTTCTAATTCCGTAAGAATTCAAATTTTGATTCTGACGCTGGCACAATGTTATCTATTAAACAGTGATATTTTACGACGGCATCAAATTTCCCATTACCTTTCAACAAATCTTCAACTGCGTATTATACTAATATCTAGTCTAGTCTGCACATACATCTACAAGCTAGAAGAAAAAAAACAGACGTTTCCTGCCTACAGTCTGAATGTCTGGCCAACAAACAAATTAGTTTCTGTATTTTTATACGCCATCATTATTAACATGGAAAAACATCCTACGTTATCCGGCGACATCCGCGGATCGGCTGCTCCGTAGTAAATAACCCTGGCTGGAACAATGCCGACGTCTCTGTTCTATAAATTGTTGAGCATGCGGAAGGCGTGTGTGTGTTTATAACACGAGCGTCTATCACTTATTTGATAAGACTATAAATAAATCGCAAATGTTTCTAGTTCAGTGATTCTCCGCTGTCACTTAACACTGGGTTGGCTCCGTTTAGTAGTTGTTTGTGATGGGGTTAGGAGAAATCAGGGACTGGGAGTGGGGGCGGGGTGTCTATAGGGGATTGATGCATAATTATTGCGTTAATCATGTTAGATATAATTATAACTGTGTACCTATAAAGTGCGTAATATTTTTCTACGATTTGGTTTCACGGCTGCATCTAACTGCTTATAGTAGTTTAAGAATATCTATATTTCCCTTTCTGGAATGTATGGAAACCTGTCAATAAACAAATAAAGCCGTGTTAGAGATAGAAGTACTCGACCCGCACCATATATATACCCCATATATTTGGTAATATCCTATAAAAATTGCATATGGCATGTAGGTACAGCTGTAAAACTGAAATCTTTTTTTCTTTTACTCAAACCGGTTTTTCAGAGAACCTCCTCATGTTTTTTTAATTAAAATAATTCAGGTACTACTAGAACTTTTATATAACAAAAAAGTAATGAACAGTGAATACATTTTTCACCCTACACCCATAATTTGATTGAGGTGTAGAGTTTGTTAAATTAGGCCTTCTAATATGTGTAGTCAAAAGCTCTACGTGAGATCCGATAACTTTTTAAATGTGTCATATGGTCTCGTCTTGGCATAATTTTACATGATAATGTTTTTCAGGATACTTTCTTTAATAACTCTACCAAAAGCCGCAGGAAGTATTCTAAGGCGGGTCAGCAAGTCCGTGACTTTTTTAATTTCCCGCCACTTATCTGAAATGGCAACACTGATCTTGTCAACAGACAACTGTCAATTGACTTCTGTTACGAAATTAATATGTTACGTCAATTATCGTGTGCTTGAGAAATCGATATAGTATCAACCGTAGTTTATGTCCTCATCTAGGGTTTAAGCTCGCCACATGCGAATTTTTAGCAAAATTGGGTCACTGGTATACCCGTAATAGAAAGATAATATAAAGAATCTATTTATTATGGTCAAAAATATTCGCAGGAGTTGTAAAATACTGGCGAGAGTAAATAAATCAAGTTGGCGGCACAGAAACCCTATCCAACTAATGCAGCTATCTGAGTTATGTCGTAATTTATGTTAACCCACAATAGCGCGCTGAGTGGTTTAGCGAATCCCCGAGATGAAACGCTATTATAGTGGTATAAGTCTACACTAACCTAAAGTACCTCATAGAGATGCGCTTACCATGGTTATTTGGAAAACTATTTAAGTATAATAAAAATATTTATCTTCAAACTAAATCAAATTGCGGCGTCTATTTGTATGTGCATAATAAAACAAGAACTTTACATGGAAATGTTTGTATCTGTTTGTTATAATGGGAATTATATTTATTTAATTAAAACAAGAAAAAAAAGATCACTAATTTATATTACTACATAATAAAAAACAAAGTCACTTCCCGCTGTCTGTCTCTATGTAAGCTTCGATCTTTATAACAACGCAACGGATTTTGGTGTGGTTATTCTAATAGAAAGATTGTAATAATATGATATTGTAAACAAACACATTTTTTTGCCTTGCATTGCTAATGCTGGCAGACGAGACAGATTAAAATAATGTGCTACAATGTTTGTACACCCTAAAAAGGTCTATATAAAAAGTCCATGATGTGTCCATCTTCTAGAGATAATCCACAATTACCCTTTTTATCCTCATTGGACCCTTGCGGAGCCGGGTCACCTTTTAAACTTCTCAAAAATATGGGTATATAAATATAGGCTTCCAAGAACATAATAGAATTTTATTAATATTTATTACTGATTGCATAAAACAATATTCGCTTTATTTCAAATGATAGATTTTTTTAAATACCTTTCCCATATTAATAAAAAAACCATATCAACATTAACCGATATATTTTGAACTAGTAATTTCAAAATTAACATTACCCGGTAAAGTAACAGGTTCTGCAATCTGAAGTGTCACAACATTGGTGAGCTGGGAAAATCGAGCATTACGTTACAACTTGTAATGATACAGTTAGTAACATTATACAGTGATTGCTATTACTCACTGGTGTAATGTTACCGACTGAATATTACCACTATACTGGCTCAGAAACAAATGAGTGTTTCAGAGCGGGTATCAGTGAAGCACGTAGCGAAGCGGTTTGCGCGCCTACGCGAAGTTAAAGTTCCCTTTGCAATTTTATTGGTAATTTGATGGGTGATACGTGACTGATTATCTCGGACGTACGCTTGTAATGCACCCAAAAGTCCATCTAAAGGGAAGGCTAGTAGCCTGTAAAAGGGCATACAAAATAACTGCTGTAGTGTAGTAACGATGACTCAATATCAAATCTCAGATTTTCACATCACATGGAGAAGCTTAAAAAGAGCGCCTTTAGAAAACGTTCCTCCGGTATATCCTTTGTAATATATTAAAAACTAAAGCATTATGTAAAATCAAATATACATTACATTTATTGTGACAATGTCACTGTGTGCTAATCATTCTCGTGTGAGGATGTAAGTGGCGTTGTTTTTTGGACACGCTCATTGTTTAAATATTTGTTGATTAGTGACATTTTCCATCAATTGGTTGCACGTTTGAAACCAATGGATTCAATAATGTACCATATCTCAGTCTAAATTCACAAGTCCAGCCAGTTATAAATATTGGTGCTATATCAAGTCCAAGGACGTTATCGATATTATTCACACTCCAGGGCCACAACTCGTAATAGACTGCGCCCTAATAGGTTTGTTTGTCACAATTTTTAGGTAACCGATGTTACCTCATGAAACTATTTCTTTTGAGTGTTACAGATTGACCTTGCTCGCTGATTTGATTACAATTTAAATTAGTTATGTTATATCCTTACGATAATATTTGTCATCATAATTTTTTTATTAACCTGAATTGTAATCATCATCATTATTATCAACATCATCATCATTATCAACATCATCATCATCGTCATTATAACAGCCGTAAAACGTATACTGCTGCGTCTACTGCTATATAAGCCTTCTTAAGGATGGTGGATTTGCCCATTATTGCCGCGCTGGGCAAGTGTGGTCGCAATTGCAGTGTTACAAATATAAAACAAGCTTCTCTCCTGTATATTATCCGAAAGCAGGCCTTGTTCTTTTTTATTTTTTTATGAAATAACAAAATAAGAAAATTAAATACACTTATACTCTTCTGAACTTAGTTAGATACAATAATATCGAATTCAATGGTACAGGTAATTTTTAGTACGTGGTCACTTATTTTTAATTATATATTTTGTGCATTTGTGAACTTAAGCACATTCGGGAATACAAATTTAAGATCGAGAGAAAACGCGTTTAAGGCATGATAATTTAAAATTTTTGTTTTCAGAAAACATAGCTATAAGATATGAGGCAAAGACATCTTTAGAAAACTCTTATCTAATTCATTTATAAGCCTAGCAATTGCCTTTGTATAATTTGCGGAACGAATTAAATATGTAGTATTTGCGATTAATTGGTAAAGAAAGCAAATTGTATGATTGTTTACGATGCTTATGTCCTTTTATACAATTTATTATGCCGAGAACGTGGCGTGGTAGTAAATGTCAGCGTAAGGGAAATATCGCGTTCTTTCGCAGCTAGTGCGTTTATCTAGGGCATGCATGCTTATTGGTGTTTTAGCCTACATCTATTAATAAACTGCTTTGTGCTATTAATTATATTTATTATTTACGGAACGAGAATAGTTTACTGAGTTTGTGGACCTTGTAACCCTTGTAGACTTATAATTTCACACTTTAGATGATTTAGTGCGATACTCTAGCCGAATATAACCTAATTTAGAAGGCTGTAAAAATATTTGACGTGAAGAGTCAATCACAATAGAGATGTATTACTATCTGAGATTTGGTTATCTTGATAATACTCTTTATTGTACACAAAAAAAAAAATAAGAAACAATTTAAAGTGACAAGTTATAATACAATAGGCGACCTATTCCTCGATAGATCTCTTCCAGGCATCCTTTGGATAAACATAGAAAATATGATAGAGCAGTTAGATGTGCACTACATTTTTTTTATAAAAAGAAAATATAGTAAATTAAATAATAATACTAAACATGTCTATGTAACAATCAAATTACACACCAATAAATAAATAAATAAAACCTAAATTATGTATGATGTTTCAGGTAAATTTAGTTGAATAAATTCGGCGGAACAGATACCATTGTGTTGCTATATCAGATTGTGCTATAATTCCGTTAGTAAGTGCAGAAATAGCTGCTGTCAACAGATTTAAAATGTCTACGATAAATAGGTTTTATATAAAATCTAATAACAAAGTAATATATCAGCATATCTTGAGTTACTGTTATATACTGGGTGGAGGCTCTTAAAATAAGGGCCGACTGACATTCTTAAGCCGCTTGACCGTCGAGAAACTTAAGAGCTCCCAAAGTGATGTCGTGGGGCAATTTTCTGCGAAATGAACACATGCCGACAACAAATTTGATGCATAATTCACATTGCATAATGCAGTAATATGCACATTCTCTATATATCTCATACTTTCCTAACAAGAAGTGGTAAAAAGGCAAATTTAGTATTTGCCATTACGTCGCATGTTTAAAATCGACTGCAATGTTAAAAAATGATCCATAATAATAAGTTTTAACAACTAAAAAATTTTACTAGCGAGTTTATAAGTCTACTATTTTGCTATTATAATAATTAATTGAATATTCTATATTTGAAAAAAAACTATGCCTGATACAAATTATGTGTTTGTTGTCATCATCATCATGATCTAGCATCAGGGCGTGCATACAAAGAATATTATTAAGGATTTTCAAAATGAACCACAAATTGTTTCTCTGTTTAAAATTCAAAGTTACGACATTCAAAGTTCACCTATATCTCATTCTCAATTATATCCTTTATTTATGTTTATTATATTCAAATACGCAAATCAATCTAAACGTCAATCTGCGCTCTATCGACTTCCGTTCAAAGCTTTTTCAATTTAGAATAATTAAACGTCATTTCGTGCATATAGCTATGCGTGAGAACATTTTTGCAACTTGGTCGTTGAATTACTCAAAAAGCAGACGAGATGTAATTATATATACACAGATTACACAGTAATCTATTCTATCTTAGGCACCTTTCAAAAGTTGTTTCTATATTGGCCTTTGTAATAATACCGCCAAATGTTTATAATGTATGTGTACAATAAAAATATATAATAATACATGAAATAATTATAGTGTCTAATCTTACACTTAATTTAATTGCTCCATTTTTAACAACTTTTTTATAAGTATATGCGTGCGTTTGAAGAATACAGCATTATGGTAGTTAATGCCTTTAGATTTCTTTTTATTTTAAGATTTTGTTTTATTGTCGGTTGTTACCTAGTATATCAGATCTGGCAACAGCATCAATCTTTACACCCTATTATTATCGAAATAGATAGAAATTAAGACATTTATAACTGTATATAACTTTGTTTTGGCGTTGAGCCACACATTTATATATTTTGCACCATCCATTATCGTAGGAGACAAATATAAATAAAGTTTTGATACAAGCGACCGATGACGAAGTTCCGAGCGTATTGAAGAGATATATAAGAGGCGTGTTGTTATTATTAATTAGTAAATTATACTATAACCGCTTTAAGGAAAATTACTCTTATTGTACGGAGATAAGGGCTCGGGCAACAAGTATAAATTTAGCTTCGTTAGATAATAAATGAAATGACATTTAATGTTTGTACTGTACAGGCATTTTCCCTTAAGTCTCGCGTAAACTTATGAATATTTTATTACATTATAATTTTAATGTATGCAAAATTGTGGACTTTGTGCGTTAAACTTTGATATGTCATCATGATATTAATCATATATCGAAATATGTATGTTATTTGTTTTCGAAAAATATGCATTACAGGACAGTTAATACATAACAATACGCGTATTACCTATTGAGGTAGGCACACAATAGATTGTCATTTGTTTCGATCCTGACATACTTGCTCTTTCCTATCTTACCCCCCTCCCCCCCGGGTCGAGGGGGGGGGGGGAGGTTCGCGAAGCACCTCCGTACAATTGGATGTAGAATCACCTATTAAAGTGCGGCGTCGCTTATCCCTCTGGTGGTGCTGGAATTGACATTGGAGAAGACCAGCATTATGTTAGTTCATAGCAATAATACGTTACTTTCAGCTCTAGACCTATTCTTAGTATTTACAATTTGGTTAGCGAATATCTTTTAAGGCCTACTTTTCCAATACAACCGCTCAATAAACTTAAGTCTTACAAATTATGTTACTCGTAATTATTTTTTCACCTACCTGTTCAACATGTATAAACCACCATAATATTCCGCATTCAGTCTTTGTCATCTCTACATCACAACATCGTTCTCTTAACTTGGTGTTCCTTATCCTGTATTTTAGTTTCGCCCCGTTAACACTGCGTAATGATTTAATTCCAACCACATTAATACACTTTAAAATTGCATTGTTTTACTACGCAATGAACTATTGTTTTTTTTATTTATTCTTTATAATATAAATGATGTTCAATTAATTTTAATGCTCGCATTGCTGTTCGGATATGAAGTGTTAGACAAGCAGTGACATTACTTCAAATGGCGATGCATTAGTGAAACCCATGCACTTACACGATCATTTATGTAACGGTAGCGCATTCATCATTCGGATCATGTTTGTTTGATATCCCAGTAATCTATTTACAAGAAATTATAAATCTGCGGAATTATTTATTATTATGCTGTCAAAGAATGCTAAAGCCCGGTCTTTAATACGATGTCAATCAAAAACGTAGGCATGTCTAGAGGACGTAGGGGCAAATATGCACTGACAAGTTTAGCTGGTCGTCAGAAGGCACAAGGATTTCAATGATATTTTACTAAACCAATGTTTTGAGTAAATCCTACATGGCGGTATGAGGAAAATATAATCAGACATAGGTATTTGTCGAAACTTGTCGCGCGTGACTAAATACTGTGTGTCAAATGACAAACAAGTCGTCGGCAAAGGCGACGTCTTATTCAGGAAAAAAAATTAATTCTGTTTATTAGATTAGTTATATTAGATTTTGTTATAGCAATTATACATTATGCTTCTATTATAAATAAGATCAATTATCGCCAAGAATGTTTGTTATCTGAAAGCCTATTTAAGCCTTCTGCTTTTGAATGTTATAATTATAACACATAATATCATAAATCATACAATATCAGATAATATTTTCTTCGGCTTAGTGAAAGTTCTTAAGTAAGACATAGATATTAAAAAAATGCACAGCAATTCATAATCATTAGCACATTTTTTGTTGCTGGAATTTGTCATTCTATAAATTAAATGTTAAATTTAATTCGGCGTAAACTCAAGGCGGCGCCACCGGCTATGGAGTATTTTCCAGAAATCATGCAATATTTTTAATTCAACCAATGTTTTAGTCTACCTCTAACTATACAAATTAACTCAAGCTTGATGTGTGATCAAATACACCTATATTATTCAAAAGAAACAGCACGTTAAAAGTATATGCAAATAAAAGCGGTGACATTGAATGTGCCCAAATTAAACACGTAGGTATGCCGTGATATGATGAAGGCAAACCAATTATTAGTCACGCGATAAGTTAGCACCGCCAGGCTTAGTCCCGCTTACAGTTAGTGTTTTCCATTTGACCCGGACAAACGTAATTTAATAGGAATGATAATATTTATAAGAAGTTGAATATTAAAGTGGAGAAATTGTTTATGTCTTGACATGATAAACCTAAGTTCATTCCATTGCATGACGTATACTCATATGTTGTTTAAAAATCAGAAAAATGTTAATACATCGGTTATATTGTGGACTTAGGAAGTCGATAAGAAGAGATATTTTCGATATCTCGACAATATTTTAAATAACGTATACTAGCAAAACGTTACTTTTTTGCTACAATAATCAGAAACTATCTATATCTTATTAGCTACCGAGATAACAACTCAGGTTTCCGTCAACTGTCATCATAACAACGTACGTCTAGTGTTGGATATAAGCCTCATTAATAGATTTCCAATACGATTAGTTATATATAAATTGCTTGTTGTTTAGTTATAATTTAGAGTTCATTAAACTTTTATTTTGCTTAGCTTGTCGTGCTTTTTCGTTTAACACCTTCTTTTAAAATTAAAGCTTTGCAAGATCCTGGTTAATGTGTTTAGAACAATAAATAAATATATTTTAATCAAGTATTCCATTAGTTGTCCACCATTAATCGATCATCGTCATCATGGCAGCCATAAAACGTACCCTGCTATACGTAGGCCTCCTCAAAAAAGAGTGAATTGCCACATTGGACAAGCGTGGTGGTTATCCCAGACCATAGCTTCGCGACGGGAATGGTGCTGCCCATCCCAGCCCTATTGTAATATTGTGTAATTGTTGTATATGTTCAAATTAAACATGTCTATCTATTTGCGAACAGGCCGTAAGGTACCGGCAGAGCAGAATAGTACATCCCACTGCACCTGGTGTCATATGAGGCGACTAAGGTACTAGAAACGACAAATGGCAGTATTCATCCGAAACAGTGCGGCTTAGATGCACAGGGTGGGGATGGGTTGCAGCATCCCCGCCGCGATAGCTGCGCTCTGCGATTGCCAACACGCTTGTCCAGCTCGGCAATTTTGGGCAATATCCTCCTTTCTTGGAGAGGCTGCCAGCTGTCTCTAAGCTGTTCAGCAGATGATGATGGTGATGATATGCGAATACCCACATAAATTTAATAGGAAATATTTTAATACAGTTTGTTGTTTGAAATATACAAGATTGTCTCTCTTTCAGCGTTTTAATCGCATTAACTCCAGCTTATACTTAGACGTCAGTTATTCCAGGCTTTAATCCCCTGACTTTAACGTCAGCGTTTAGTTTTAATACATTTTGACTTATGTACGCTTCAAAAACTTAAAAAGTTTTACATCGATTTAGTTCAAATTTAGACACAATGAACAACCAGCTTCAAAGATTTTCTTATATATTTCTTCGATGCCAGTAACATACTTGCGCCGCAATTAAACTGCTTTTTCAATAGTCATTATCCATAGATAGTTTTGACAGTAGGGGACTCTTTTTCTAAAAAAAGAAATTAAGAGAAATTTATAGAATGCTATGGCTATTTATATATGCTACTATATTCTGAATTAACAACAGATCAAAGCGTACTAGCTAGTACTGGCAACCGGCAGAGAAAAGTACTGTCTAATAGTCTGTATTAGATGTCGTAAGAGGCGACTAAAGTACTAGAATCGATAGCTGGCGGTAATACCATTCAAATGAGTGTAGCTTTAATGCAGAGGCCGGGGATAGGCAGCGTTCCCATCGCGAAAGCTGCGCTCTGCGATTGCCAACACGTTTGCCCACCGCGGCAATTATGGGAAAATCTTCTGCTTTCTTGGTGAACCCTATGTCTAATGTTATACTTTCTATGTCTGATATGATTAAAAGCGTGTTTAAGAGCACTCGTAAAGCTATGTATGACATTATGCATTTATTTGATGGGGATCGGCAATTGAAATAATTTAGGGGTTTAGCTAGTTCAATGGATATACCCCAACACCATCGCGTTTGTGAGGTTCGTCGTTGCTTGAGGAAAATATATAGGCGCCCAATCTCGTCGATTTTCTTAGGTCTCGCACTCTGATACGCGTATCTTAGAGTGCGAGACCTAAGGAGATCAAAAGATGACAAAGAGACAGATGGTAATCTCTATAAAACTTAAACTTATCTGTAAAATGTGATAATAAATTTTCAACACAATGACTAGCATTTATTGCCTAGTACCGATTGCAGAATTTGTCATTATTTCTTGTTGGTTTTCGTATCCTACACAATAGTAGGCGTGAATAAGTCTTCAAATTTGGGAATCGATAAAAAAAATTGATGATAACGAAATCAGTGCATGGAGTTCGGCGTACTAGCTACTTCATTATGGTTTACATTCGAAATAGTTTTCTTATTGTTTTCTTTATTACATCTGTCAACAAGCCCGCGTGATAGTTGAAGAGCTGCAACCTTTAAAAGCTTGAGGATATCGCATTACGCAATAAGTTCATTGCACCTGTCTCCCTTCAAACCGGAACACAGAAATGCTAACACTACTATTTGGCAGTAGAAATAAGTGAAAGTGAGGTACTAATGCAGATGAAGTCTACCTTTAGTGGAATGAAACCACTCAACAGCTAAATGATAAAAAAAATCCTGATATAAAATACTCCTATAAAACACATTACCGTATCTACGACTCAGTCACATCACGCTTCATGAAAGACACTGAAGACAAACAAATTTACACTAGCAAGGCAAGGTCCTTCGGGTCCAGCTAGTCGAAAGAAGTAATTAGCTAAGTCGTCTGTAATTTAATTTTCAACTATTTAACACAAATAGTAATACATACAAACCTTTTTTGTTCAGCTGCGCTTCATCAACGATAAGGATACGATTGTTACAATATTTATGATCAAGAAGTGTTCATTCCGATAAGCATCATCATCATCGTATCAGCCATTGGAAGTCTACTGGTGGAAATAGGCCACCCCAAGAAAGGGGGAATTTCGGCCATAATTGCCGCGATGCGAGCGTGCGTGCAAGCGTGTTTGACAATTGCAGAGCTCAGCTTTCGCGATTCTGCTGCTCATCCGCGTCCAGCGCATTTAAGCTACACTGTTTCAGATAGATTTACGAGGTACTATTCTACTCTACCGGAACCTCACGTCGAGCATATGTATCTCAGAACCTTATCACTTATCAGATTCCCTTGGGCAGTAAGATATACTGTTCAATTTATTTATGTTAGTTTCCAGAATGCTGCTGAATTCGTTGCGGTATACTCTAAAACTCGAAAAGTGTAAGTAGGACCTGGTAATAAGATTCTCATTTCCTTGAAATCTACCAAACCTCGGTAAATGTCGCGATATGTTCTTTTGGGATTGTAATTTCTGTGGAATTTAGTAGTAATAAAGCAAGTTAAGCAATAATTTATTTTATAAGAATACATTTAAAACAAATACCGCTGGTACCGAATCCGATTACGTTATCGTTTGATAGCGGTTAATCTGGGATTAATACTCAAACTGCTAGATGCGAAATGAAGATAGTTCAAAAACCAATTAATAAATCATCAGCTGGTATCTGTTTGGAGAAGGATGTCGATAAAGTTGATTAGCAATTACATATTTTAATATTTTGATTTGGTTCCAAAAGATTTGGCAGCATCTGAAAATATGTAGGTAAATTTCTAAACGGGAAATAGAAATAACGAAGGGCTGATATAAATTCATTTAATCTTGCAAACGCGTATGCAGTCGTCGAAATATTGTTTTTCATAAAATCAACTTAAATACATTTTGTATATAAAAAGTAATTTTAAGTATTTCAAATATATACGTTATCACATACCAACGTTAAATAAATACTGATTCACAGTTTTCTCATTTAATTCATGATAAAAAGTAAACGATAAAGTTCTTAACAAAACCGATGCAAAGAAATTAAATGAATTGAATCGTTTACACTAAGATAAATTTACAAATAGTATCTTCTACTAAATACATACGAAAAAATATACGGTAATAATATTGAAGAGAATAACTACAGTTTTAATGCTTCTCTCTATTTTGTTTCTTCGTAACGGTTCATCGCAGATCGACAGGACTCTCCTTTGCAATAACTTAGGCTATATTTTTTTTAATAAACATGGCATATATATTTTTAATTGAATGACTGCCCAGACATATAGAAGTGAATAGAAGAGTTGGTATAGGACGACCTAGGCGAACATATCTTAACCAGGTAAGAGGTATTAAAGAATTGCCAGGTCAGTAGTATGAAGAATAAACGAGCGTGTATGGAAGGACTAATGCGAGTGAGGGAAGCGGTAGAGGTATGCAAAGATCATAGCAAGTAAAGATCCATAGTTTCTGCTTACCCTAATGGGGAACAGGCATGATGTATGGGTGTATGTAACAAATGTGTTAAGTGAATTTAAGCGGATGTACTTTTATTAACGGTCCTCAGTTTCTGATGAACAAAGTCGTTAAATCATAAAAAAAACCACGTAACCATGTATAATTGATGTGCGTGTACGTCCACTAATACATGCATATTGTTGTTTAGGTGCATGTACGATGGCGTGTTCTACTGGTACTCATTTGTACTTGTTTTGGCAGTACTAATTATTTTCTCTATAATCTCTTTATAGGCAAAATATCTTTAATATGATGGTATGAGAACAGAAGATACAGCTGTAAATTTCAAGGTATATTTGCATTGGTTTGGGGTGTTGAGTTTTTTTTATAATTTTTAATTAGCTGTGTTCGCATTGTTTGCAGTTTGTTTTATGGGAGTAAGTTTGTACAAATTTAAATGTTGAGAGAGGCAGTGAATTTTTTTGGTAATTTGACTTAATATCTCCAAATCACAAGGTTGGTAATGCATTCGTGATATCCCTGTGATATTATGAGGGTACATAGGCTTACTATCACTGTATGTTTTTCTGTCGACGTGGTCTAATTAAAAAAAACCTTAAGTGTGACGAAGAACACCAGATGTGATCAAATTAGGTGTAATTAATCATTAATTATCTTCCCAATAGATAGTAGAGTATACCTACAGTATACAAGACAGCAATCAGAGGGGATATACAGCGATGACCCTGATTCGCCAGTAAACAAAACGAGCGTCATTGCGACGTCATCTGTGGGCCTAGAGTCCCGTCGATACGATCTACAATGTTATTGTAAAATGAAACTTGCTGTTTTTGTTTCTTCGAATATGTTTTGTAATTCGATCGCTGCGAAAATATCCGCGGTGTCCGGTTATCTCTACTAATAACAAGGCTAGAATTCGTTTTGTTGACTCGCTAATCTGTGGATTTACCAATTAGTTTTGATTGATATTTTATTTTGCTAAATAGAATGCTCGAGTTATAAATTCACTAGAGGTAGACCTTTTACAAAGGCGAATTAAAATGAATAAGAAGTTACTGGATAAATGTGATATTGTATATTCAGTGCACGAGGTTGGTGACACACTAGTGATATATTTGTGATGTCGATGATGACATGAGTGTTTATAGACTGCGGTCACGTTTATCATCAAGCGGGCAGTATACTTATTTGCTGACTTCATTACATAAAATAAAAATAAAACTGGATGACAGGAACAAACCAATGGATGCCGAGTGTTTTCAGAATCACAGATTTTTTAGATTCGTCCATTTAACTTAATTCTAAACCAGTAATTTAATCTGTATATACAAAAGGAAAAGCTGATTGACTGACAATTTAACGCACAGCTTAAACTATAAGGTTTTTGTGTATAAATATGTATTTTTAAATCATCCCTTACATGGGTAATAGGGTGGTGCAAACTTAGTACGAAAGTTCAACAACTTAACGCGAATGAAACCTCAGGATGTTACTAGATTAAAATAAAGTGAAATCTTGCCCTATTCCTATTTAAATAATATAAATACGAATACTTGAATTTTATAAACTTTAAAGTTGTTCTGTTTTACGCCAAAAGACGCCGAGAAAGAGTAATTAGTGTGTCTCATATATAAACTTTACTTTGTGACTTCTCTGGGACTCTCTTCTTCTTTCAATTTTACCAAGTATATGTTTCCGAATATTATGGCAGCGTATAAGTTATAAAGATTAGGTATATCCTAGATAATGTTTCTGTTTTCTGCTTATTCTCCTAATTATCAATTTATAACTAATATAATGCAGCAAGCGCAGCGTAGGAGGTCCACCCGCAAGATGGACACAGGCCGCTGTCCTACTGGAGATTACTTGGGGAGTCCTGTGTCCAGCAGTGGACGTTTTATTATAATGATGATAATGATGACTTATATAAAAAAGCTGAACGGATTCCAGGACCTACAATTCAAGTTTGATCTGTCTTGTTATTCGACATATTTGCTTAAAAATAATTCTTAAGCTATTTAGTATATGCTACGGCGCGGCGAGTGAAACTGCGGGCTGCAGCTCTATTAATATAACTTCTGTGATCTCTGTGATCAGCAGATCTCATAAGCATTAGTATGTCTATCTAATCCCTATCGATATCTATTAAGCTCTTTGAAATCTTCAGGTTTCTCATACAAGATAAGTATATTAGGTGTTCTTATTATTGGTATATTCATGGTGTAGGCACAGAGTTCGCTCTATCGCTTATATTTGTTATCACAGTTATTTCGTTGTGTCTACCGACTTCTTCAGTTTAACTTATGTTAAAATTCTTTAGTAAGTTTAATCTGAGATTTAGGTGTGTTTTGTCAAGTGCTTCATTTAATTATTTTTATTAACGAGTTAATCAATTAATTCATTTCTTACATAGCCATAGACGTTTATGATTCATCAACTATAGAACTAAGATAACGACCTAGATTGGTATCTTTCATTATTTACGATCTAGATTAATGGCATACTAGATTTATCTAACTAATTAGATTGTCTGTATTACTGTCTATATACTTATTTAGTTACAAAAAAGGCAGGGGGTATGTAAAAGGGCTTCTCCCTTGGGGGTTTTGGCATCCGTGATTATAATATTAAATATTGTTTAAAATCAAATATTAAACGCAATAACTTCCCATTTTACATTTTTTCATTCGATAAGTCCGAGAGTAACGTTTCTGTAAAATAGGAATATAGATTTGTAATAATTTTACTGAGACCAGCAATGAGATACTCTTTATTAGAAATAAAGAACTGTAAGCAATAAATTTCCATTAGACCTTTTGGAATAATACATTACAACATGCTGCAGTTAAATGCTTAGAAGTGATTGTGCAATTACATTAAAAACGTTATGCAAATGTATATACATTTCAAAACAAAACACTCACTCAAATATCTGGATGATTGTGTTTAACGGAAGCGAAGATATAATAAAGAGTAACTTAAGATAATGTTATTTATTTTTTCAGGAGAAGAAAGGCTCTTATGCTATATTATAAGTAAATTCCCACAACATTTCATACATTGACCTGATTCCCTAACACTAATACTTAAATAGATATATTTAACACCCAGAGAAGGAAAAACATTAATATTATCACATAAAAATTTGTACTAGGTGGGGATTGAACTCACAACCTTTGGCGCAGCAGACAGTATCCCTACCATCTGCGCCATCGGGCCAGTCAATTATACATCGAATTTCGTTCAAAAGAGAATGACAGCAAACTATAAGTAATTGTGGAATATACGAACATTTCTGGAAAAAACCTTATTGTTTATTTTTACATACTGCAGTACTAATCTCTTGTTGGTTAATGTATGTTTTAAATTAATGGAGTCAAACTGGCACGCAAGGTCAAGGAGTAATTTTTTAGTTATACCTGTTTAAGTGTTTAACCGGTTTTTAATCATTGTTATTCTATCAAGATGAAAAACTTGTCCGAGACAAATTTTTTTTTGTTTGTATCATTCATATGTGTATAGTGAAGAACTCGTCAGCCTTTAAGTATATACTAAAAATAATATTTATATACCGTTTTACTTGGAATGATGAAGGGAACGATTGTTTTTCAACGATAACTTAATTGTTTTTTTTATCGATGATTTTTATAATAAATAGACTAGAAGACTAAACGTAGAACGGATGGAAGATAGAATTACTATGTAAATATGAAACTACTCGTAAAAGTAAAACTAAGGTGGTGGCAATTAAAGTACACCTAGAAGAACATAAGGTGCCTAAATTTAATATATTTTTGAAAAAGATCTTATGTAGTCAACAATATTTAACCTTGACTCGTGTATAACGAGATTAATGTATATTAAGGAAGCAAGAATTGTATCAGGATAGTAACAATTGCCAATTAAATGACTCTGCATCGTAGATGGAAATAGGAAATAGGTATTTGAAACTAATCATAACAGATTTTTTTTTGGTGTTTATCATCATCATCACCATTCACAAACCAACCAGTAAAAGTTCACTAATGAACATGGGCCTCCCGAAAAAGGTGTGATTTTGGAAATAATTGAACATAGAAAACATAATTGTTGGATCATATACTTGCCTCGTAAAGGCGTTGAAATGTAATTTTATTTCCACGCAAGTTTAAATGTTACGCTAAGAGGAGCTAGGAGGAGGGTCAAGTGGGGACTTCACATACCTAGTAAAAGTGGTACACGAGCCCCAATAGCGCTTTATTAAATTTTCTGAATATTCATATTTATTAGTTTTTTTTATTTATAATGGTTGTGTAAAAGTATAGTTTTAAAAAGATGTCTTCGATCCGAAAATGTGGGCAAGAAATATTTTTATGTGAGGCCATTTGTATTTGACAAATATTTCAAGGTAAGTTCAACAATTTTAATATACTAGTTTTATTATTGCAGGTCTATATCCAGTCGACGTGAGCTAATATATAAGTGCAGTGATGATTACAAAGATATAATCCAAATGAATATGCGCTTATTTTCAACAAGAAACACTAATAAAGCTATCTTAAATAATAAGGATCGTAAACAATAAGGATTCGCTTGGTAACTATTTTTTAAGAAGCTGTTTAATGTACCGATATGAAGGAACTTCAAAACAAATAGGATGAGCGATACCATATTAAAAGATTTGAGTGAATATGAAGGCCATCGTCATACTTGACCCAGAGTGTATACTTCTACACATAGTCTTCCCCAAGAAAGATTTTTGCTCACAATTGCCGTACTGGCAAGCGTAGTTGTAATAGCTTCTTTGGATTAGCACAAAGCATTGCTTCTTTAGGAAGCTCATGTTATGTTACGAGGACGTTCTACGGCTGCAATAATGACTAAAAATTACCTTCATCATTACAGCCATTGAAAGTCAACTGGTGGACGTAGGCCTCCCCAAGAAAGGGGGAATTTTGTCTATAATTGCCGCGCTAGGCAAGCGTGTTGGCAAACGCAGAGCGCAGCTTTCGCGACAGGGCTGCTGCTGCCCATCCCCATCCTGTGAATTTGAGCTGCACTGTCTCGGATGGATATACCAACATCTGTTGGTTCTGGTACCTTTGTCACCTACCAGGTACCTACCGCCTGTCTACTCTACCGGTACCTCACGGCTTTTATAATTACCTAATACTATGTATATCTATACATATATTATGAAACTGAATAGTTTGTTTCTTTATTTGTTTGTTTGAACGCGCTAATTTCAGGAACAGCTGTACTAAATAGAAATTTTTTCTGTGTTGGATAGTCCATTTATCAAGGAAGGTCATTTATACCCCCCAAAGACATTATTCCACGCGGACGAAGTCGCGGGTACAGTGAGTGTCAGATAAAAATGACTGTATCTGTATGCTACTAAACCGAGCTTTGCGAACAACGGGGAACTATTAAATGAGGTAATTTGCAATTTATTGTACCTTCATCTATACTTACAATGAAGGAGCAATCAACTGATTGTACCTAAGTATTTATTTCTTACCATTTGAAACCCGCATATCCAATGAAGTAAAATAAAACCAAGCATCTGAAGCTAAAGGCCAAACGTGACTTTCGCATTCAAATATTTATATTTGTCATTTGTAGATGTAGGATGCTATCCGGTCCAAATGGCCAGCGGCCGTTCACCTCTGACTTTTGTCGGTCCGTGACCCACTTGCGGTTTGTCACTTGGCTAAAGGTCGGGTATTACAGGTGCATCCATATATCGAATTTGTAAATAAATAACATGTTTTATTGTTACACCTCTATATGTCCGAAAACGTCTGAGTGGTTCGTTATTTTTTTTCTCGTTTAATATCGCAAGCCTCTTCTCTCACAAATTGTTTGCAAAATTGACCGGCCTTTTTTTATGCTCTTTGTACAAACATGACAACATAAGTTTTTTACTATAAGACTTAGGAATAAAGAGTTCACCGATTGTCAATTGTTCTTTTTCAAAAATTTGTAGTTTCTTTATTATATTTACGCCAATTCGAGCACTCTTGATCTTCTTTGACTTAATTTAGAGGTGATTAAACAACTATTCGTTTGTTTATCCATACCAAGAACCGGAGACATTTATTTTACGCTATATTATATTTATATACCATACAGTTTAGTGTCACATTGGGTATTTTGCACTAAAGGCAGAGATTTTAAATAAAAAGGTAAACACAGATACTTACGCAACTGCTTGCAAATTTTAATTATCGCGGAATACTTTGTGTTTGTTGCCATAGCTGGTATTAGACGATATTCTACTATTAGAATATCGTAAAGTGCCAGCTATGCCTTTCACTCGAAGCAAGTGTGGCGCCTCCGCTTCTGATACGATCTCGAGGACTGTAGACATAGGTCTTATCAGTCACGGCCACACACGATGGCTGCAAGCTATTTCAATCGATATATCCACAATGCGCTGTATGCCTCAACTGTCATTGGCTTATGCTTATTATTACTGGACGTCCCTAGTGAATACATTTGCTGTACCTCTATCTTGAGGTTCAATCAATCTTTTCAATGTCTGTGAGGTATCAGTAGAGTAGGACGCCATCTGTAAAATGTGTCGTCAGTGACAAGGAGATATATATATTCGATAAAATATGGTTTAATTGCAACAGGACCGGGTTCATGAAGCTACGTTGTCAGGGTTCTTGCTCAGCAAGGCAATACAGCCGTGAGATACCGGCAGGGTAGAGTACCTCCCTTTGTACCAGGTGTCTTAAGAGGCGAGTAAGGTACCAGAACCGACAGATCACGGTATAGCCATGCAAAAAAGTCATTTCAAATGTACAGGGCGGGGATGGGCAGTAGCTTCCTCGTCGTGACAGCTGCGCTCTGCGATTGCCAACACGCTTGCCCTGCGCGGTAATTAAGGGGAACACACCCCCTTTTTTGTGTGGCCTATGTCCAACAGTAGACTTTAAATGGCTGGTATGATAATGATATGATGAAGGCAATACAAATCCCATAATAGTAACCATCCATTCATCCACCAGGCATCACTATATTCATCGGTGGTCATCCAGCAGCTAAAACGTTGTTCTTACAAGGAACTAGTCAAACGGTAGAATTATGATATACTATCGAGAAGGAAATGCTTTATTCAAGTGGACAAGTACCAATGGTCAAATCTTTTACACTAAGTATGATAATAATTGCTTGCCGTTATTTTTCTTCAAAACTACCGATGCGTACGTATTGTAAGTAGATTCGAAATGTATTATGCAATCAAAACCGCGATAACCAAGTATACGCCTGTACTTATAAAAAAAATTTTAGCTTATATTTAGTTTAAACATATTTTGTTTTTGCTTGTACATGTAACGTATGTACATGTAATGTGTTTTGTTATCGTGGGGTTCCGGCAAAGTAGAATAGTACCTCCCAATGCACAATGTAAGAGGCGTCTAAGGTACCAGTGCCGACAGAAGGCGGTATATCCATTCGAAACAGTGGTGGGGTTGCGCCGCAGCGTCCCTGTCGCGATAGCTGAGCTCTGCGATTGCCAACACGTTTGCCCAGCGCGGCAATTATGGGCAAAAAACCTCCTTTCTTAGGAAGCCTATGTCCAGCAGTGGACTTCCAATGGCTGGTATGATGATGTACATGTAGATTTTCTCTATTTTTACACTATTAAGTACCCGATTTCTCCCTTTTTCAGTTTTGCCTTTAGAGTTAAGGACAGACTGAGAATACAATCAAACGGAGTAATATTTCTCGAACACATGCGGCATTCATTTCATAACGTCTTGTGAATTGCGAAGAATTCGCTGAGCGAAACACGTTCGCGTCTTACGTCGTATCTCGCGCGTTCACCTTGAAAGTCACTCAATCACTATATCAACAAACTCGCTAAAAAGTCAGCCATGTTTTTCATCCAAAGAAAGCCACAGTGAGTGAGTGATATGATCTCGAGGGCCATTAAACACATAACCTAGATTTAATATCAGTCACGGGCGCACATGGTGGTTGTCTGCTAGATTGTGTTCAAGTTCGTGCTTGAACTATCGTATCGACCGGCCGCGGCTTTTAAGAACTGCTCTGAATTTTCTAATCTAAGCGGCCTGCGTAGTATAAGGCTTTAACTCTTCTTTGGGAGACATTTTTACAGGAAATGTAATACAGCAATATTACACTCAGCTATGATATCGAAACAAAATACATGCAGTAAACACTTTTTGCATCTAATCTAATTTTTAGATTGTCTCTAAGGATATCTACATTCTTTTACAGGGATATCTAACATAAAGCAATTTTACTTGAGATGAAATATTTTTTACGTTGTGATAATTGAATACAGACTTGTTGTTGTGTTCTTTGAATCTTTGATATCTAAAGGTCAATTTAACAAGTCTTATTTGTTTGATGTTTTTGTTCGACTTTGATAAAAATTACCTATTATAAGTTATATTACTGCTAGATCTTGTGAGTTTTAGACGTTAAATCTATCTAAGAGTATAGGGCTAACAGAGCGTACGCAATTTCCACTTTTCAAGACTACGCATAAGTATCAAATTTGTATGCGCTAAATCATTACGATATATACGAACCATTTACGATTCCGGCGTAAGGTGATATTGATAAAACCAGGCATAAGGCTTTTATACTTAATAGCAAGTTTTCATAATTGCTTTTCATTCTACCCGTAATCGTGTGGATTATGTCAGCTGAAATGTAATAAAAGCAGTTAATTTAGGGGCGTAACTAGGGATTTTTTGCCACTTATTTATAAAGTTGCAATTTCTTTTTTCATACGTTTGAAAAATGTGGGAGCGCCTTAGAAACGCTGTTGGCAACCAAAATAAGGATTTACAGTTTGGTGTTGTACCTACTTAACTATTATCTACACATTAAATCGAATTACACCCCGCGACTCTTTAGGTCAAAATTTATTCCTTTATCCGGTGTACGGATACTACCGGTTATGTCGCCATATTCACGCAAAGGCCACACCCATATTTTCAGAAGCTATGTTATTTCGGGATTTTATACAATTTCGATTTTCGTATAGTATTTTTGTTAATGTTTTCTAAACTTAAGGTGCGATACAAAAGCCCTCAGAAATTCCTAAAAATAACTATTTTACACGTGAACAAGAAAAAAAAACACCGGGTTCAACACAGCACACTTTCAGTCTATTCGTTTCCTGCTTTCATTTACATTTTGTCTCAGAACATGTAAAGTAGACAAAGATCTTTTACTCTATTTCGCGATATTTATAGGTATGCCTTGGAAAACATTTAAAGAATAAATTTAGTATCGAATTATCATCATCATCATACCAGCCCTTGAAAGTCCACTGCTGGACATAAGCCTCTCCAAGAAAGGAGGTTTTTTCCCATAATTGCCGCGCTTGGCAAGCGTGCTGGTAATCCCAGAGCGCAGCTATCGCGATAAGGATGCTGCTGTCTGGCCCCGCCCTGTGCATTTGAGCTGTACTGTTTAGGATGGACATACCGCCATCTGTCGGTTCTGGTACCTTAGTCGCCTCTCACGATTCCTGGTGCAGTGGGAGGTACTATTCTATTTTACCGGTACCTCACGGCGCGATATCGAATGGAATCGGTTTCTCGGATTTGTCTCCTTAATACGTCTTCTTTAGCATGCTGCTGGTACGCACCGATCGTTTTGCAGGCTGGACCTGGTCGCCCTCGAGGACTTTGGATGCTAAAACGTTGGCATTGGTTACCAGCACTGTCAAACTGTACAACATATTTTTAATCCCACCTTCAGAACGCTATCATACTGGTTTTAGTGGAAGATTGTATAATCACCATATATATTTATGGAATATCTCTAAACAAGTACATCTACGACTATATTTAATTTTTTTTCGAGAGTTAAATTAGTGTATCTTCGGCCAATTCTATAAACTATCTACATTTTCATAAAAATAGATATATCCACATTTTCATAATAATATAGTAAACCATAGGCCATCCACTGTTAGAATCCCGCTTTCTTAAGAAAGCCCTCTAAGAAAAGGGGATTTGTGCCCATAATTGCTGCGTTGGGCAGGCGTTCTGCCAAAACAACGTATCTTAAATGCCATAAGATTACCACCAAAAGTCGATAATTGCCCAATGACGTTCCTTCTTTTTTGAGAAGGCCTTCATCTAGCAGTAGACGTTTAATTCGCTATGTTTTTACTTTATTTGATACTTTGGTGCATACATTAATCTCATTACGAAACGTTTAAATTAAGAGTAATGATAAGAGAAAGAGTGACGGGCCCGATGGTGCAAATGGTAGAGATCCTATCTTGTGCGTCAAGGGTCGTGGGTTTATCCTAGCCCATGACAAACTTTTAAATGATGAACATTTATGTTTGTTCTGGCTATCTGTGTTGTTATTTAATATGATAATAACCCAGACATTCCAAAGATTGGTTATTTTATAGATAGTGGTCAATTTGATTGAATCCGTATACAATCTTCCACTTCAATTAGTGCGGCATGCCTTAAGTATATCATGTTTTATGTGCATTATATAATAAATAAATAAACAAATTCAAGACGTCTTATATTCAAGTACCCAAAATGCATTTCTAATAATTATGTACACAATGTATGTAGAACACTCGTATGCTACAAATGTCGTTATCCTCACCAGAGATCTATTAGATGGCAGAGTCGAGATAACGAGCTCGGTTGGCATGATATCTATATACATGTGTATGTATACACGCAGTGACGTTATGGCGATACGTAATCATACCCCGAAGTATCAAAAAATATTAGCCATTTATTAGTTTTTATTTGTTAATAGTTTAGCACTATAATTAAGCCATTTTTCTTAAAAATGCATATTACTTCTGACGGGCTTTATAGCGCATTTATTCTTTTATCTTGTCACTAAGTCGTGAGTTCGATCACCACCCGGGACAATTTTTTTTTAAATAAACGATCAGTTTAGTTAATTTAATTTGTAATTTCGCTGTTCTCTGTTATCTGTAATAAAAGTGCATTAAGCTATTTATTTTGTAGTGAGGTCAAGATGTGAAATGTAAGAATTTTTAAGCCTATTGATTATTTTGTATTAGAACTACAAAAAATTTATAGTTCTTAAAAAAATATATAAATACTTTTTTGTGTTTTGGTATATCCGAGATGACAAAGTTACACTAAAATAGAAACTGTTATGGTACTGTACTATCATTTTGATGCATATAATAAGATCGTAGATTGTTTATAAACGTGAAGGTATATCTGTTTGCTTGTACGGCTTTCACGTCTTAGCCGGTGAAAAGATATCGAATGGGAAACCCCAAAGTGGGGAAACCAGACTTCTTTGCGAGACATGGTACAAAGTGCAGACGCGGATCGAAAGCTAAAGATGATAACAACGAAAATAAATGCGGACATGTACATATGTACAACTGCAGATTAACCTATACACATCAGTCAAACTCTCCCAACCCGTTTTGCATTCAATTAGTAACAAATAAAGTTTAATATCAATTTGTACTTAAGTTGGAGAATAATTTATAATTGCGATCTCTAGACTTTCCTTGTTCTATCGAAATAGTATATATACTGTGCACATCAATTAAAATTACTCTCCAAATATTGGTTGTAAATTTAGTTTTTTAATTTAGTTGTAAATTCTACGTGAATATAAAAAAAAAATTAATTAGTTTCTATAATGGGTAATAATTAAAGACATAAGAAGACCTAGGAGATTCGGTCCGGTATAATATATTATTGTTATATTTATTCTCTCTGTCCCATAGTTACGATAAAAACGCTTGCTCGTCCAGCTAATTAACATTGAAAGGGAAACTCCCTCTAAAGTGTTCTGGAAAATACCAGTTTAAAAAATGATCATTCACTCACTGAGACTTACTAATACACTACAACGAAGATACATAGGTAATGGGATACCCCCACTAAATTACTCCCTATGGTGTTAGGAAGCACTAGACACTAATGCCAAGGTTCATACAATAATGGCGCTCTTGGCAACCACTACTACATTCTACTTTTAATGGGGAACCTTTAAGACCCGTGTCTTAGATACGTTGTAGCCATATTTTACGTCATCGATTTTTACGTCAGAGTAGTCCAGCATATTCAATTTTATATGAATATAAATAAATGTTGCTAGTCACATAACTCGAGAACTGCTTGACTAAATCGGCTAAGTTTTTTTTTATAAATAGTGTCAATAGAGCTTTACATGTTTTTATGGGCAGCCAAAAAGTGTCAAAAAGCTGGCGTGAGCTGGCTCTATAGATAGGGGCGTGTTGGGTCCAACACTGACATATGGTAGTGCTTGTTAGGTATGGCAGAAGCAGCCATTGCAAATACTGTTGAAATGAATGCACTTGGTGGAAGTTTAAGAGACAGATTAAAGTATAGCATAATAAGGGAGGCATGTGGTGTAAAATATGATGTGACAAAAATACAAAAGGAATGTTAAGATGGTTTCGACATGAACAAAGGATGGATGAAAGTAGAACAAATATATAGAGCGGAAATAATTGGAAAAGTTAGTATACTTTACGTTGAACATTTCGTAACCAGATTGAAGAGATATTAAAGAATCGTCAGATCAGAATTATCAAGAATAAATGAGCGTGTATGAAAGGATCAATTCAAATGAAAGAAGCAAGAGATATTTCTCTATTTTCACTATTTCTCCCTTTAAATGGTTTTTTCTGACGTAAATTGTTAACGTTGATCTAAACAAAACAAACCAAAACTTGTGACGTAACGGGATCAACTGGATAATGCCCGGACAAAGGAAGGGCGCGTCGTGAGTCCTGTAAATGGAAATTAGTTTACTTAAATTAGATTAGCTTAATAGTTAAGATTGTTTGACGCAAACTAATGAAGAATGCGCTATTGTGGTAAACAATTTGGGTTTACCTTGAGACAATGTATGACCGTACAATTTCCCTAACACGTTTATTATTTTGATTCTCATTAAAATTAGTAGGTGAGGCACCCTCTTATATATTGTATTGTAGCGAGACGAAGTATATCTATAAGATCTACTTCGATCATTACAGGCCATACATTGTAATAAATTCCACAATATAGGGACAGCTTGATTCATATTGCTGTATGAGTCGCCAAATACGCATAGTTTAGTTTTGAAGTGACTATAAAAAACTTATGGTTTAGTTAGACATTAGGTACCATTAGGTATTCAATAATAAAGTAATTTTTTTGCGGTTTTAAATGTTTTTTTTTATTTTTGCCTATTAACGCTTGACGTGTCGAATAACTTACGGAATGTTTAAGAGCTCACTCTATTTTTGAGCTATTAGTATTTATTTATTTCTATAGTGACTTCGAAAGTATTCTATAATAAAATTAAATTTACAAATTTAATACAAAAAATTCTCGTGTCACAGTGTTACTTGCCAAACTCCTCTGAAATGGTTTAACAGATTTTGTTCACTCGACAGGTTTGAGAATCGGTTGTTATCTATTTTATTATATCCTTAAGCTACATATAGCTGTCCACTCCAAATTTTTTTTATTGGCCATTACAAATACATACAACCCTAAATTTTCGATATCAGTAATTTAATAAATTTAAACAATATGTGAAAGCAATATGTTAAACATGTATGTGAAAGCAACGACCCTGACCCAATGACCCTGATGAGCCAATGTGGTCATAAGAGTCGATGACGGAATAGAATACTGCGTAGGCCTTCTATAAAAACAGTCTGCCCACGTCAGTTGCCTATTAAAAATTTACTACAGTTTCTTGAACCAGAAGTAAAACTGCAGGTTACACTGCAAAATTGAAACAGCAAATGCATTTGTTTAATGATTCCTAGGCTTCAGGTTGGTCGGCTGACTCTACTAAATTTGTGCAGCCCTAATGTATTGTTAGGTTATTTTAAGGGTTTTTTCTAATAAATATTATCTTAGAATACTGTCCCAGGTGTCGTATGACGTGACTAAGTACCAGAACCAACAGATGACAGTATATCTATCTGAAACAGTGCAGCTCAAATGCACAGGGTAAGAAAGGGCAGCAGCATTTCCATTGCGAAATCTGCGCTACGCGATTGCCAACACGTTTGCCCAGCGCGGCAATTATGGACAAAATTCCCTCTTTCGTGGGGAGTCTTATGTCCAACAGTATGGCTGACAAGATGATTATCTTAAATATAATTCAACTTTTTTCTATGCATAAAACCTGTTAAATAAATATGATCATGTTATTTTAGTACAAGTAATTTTATATTTTTAATATTTTTGTTTATCTTTGTTCATTTGAGTATTAACAAAAGTTTGTACAGGCTGCCAAAAAAGAGTCAAATCATATACGAATATAAAACAAACGTCATGTAATAATTAATCTCATAAAGTAAGCTAAGTAGTGAGTAATCAAAAGGTTACACGTGTAGATATTGTTGAATGTGTCACGCTATTATCAAGTAAAAATATTTTAAACAAAACTTTTCGTTCAGAGGGAAGTTTCATTTCGGTTGGAGAGGTTGTGTAGAAATGATTGAAATAAACCTAAAGTCAGGCAGATAGTATATAAATGTTAATGTTTATTTATCTATCTTTGTTAAAACTACTTTTCAACGGCTTCAAAACGCGGTTATGTAACTTTTACATTTTTTGTTGTTCTCAAAAATAACAAAAGATCGTTTGTATATTTTAACTTAGTTGAATAACTTTAAAAACAGCAAAGTTAAGTTAATTTTCTAAAATCCTTCCTTAATGTTAGTACGTTATAAAATAAACGCACGTTATAAAATGCAAAATTTCTACATTTTAAACCTTTTAGTTAAGGGTTTAAATGAGTGTTGATATGTCAGTTAGCCAGCTATTCCTTTAATTTACATAAATTATGGGTAGGTACTAAAGTTTTGAAAAATCCCGGCACGCGTTTTTAATTTTTGTTGTTTGTCGGTCGTTGGCTAAACTTGGTCAACAGGTTTAAGAACACCAGAACGACGCTGAAAGTGAATTGACGTCAGTAATTATCATTCATATTGTCCCTAGCAGAATATAAGCCCAGATTTACATCGTCAAATGACGTTGTTGCCTCTTGACGTCATCCGTATCGATTTCTAGATCTCCACTACGTTGATACTAAACATATCCTTATGGTAGTTGACTGTATTTATAGTTAGAATAGAGAAGAAGGAATATGTAGTGTTGGGTAGGAAATGAGAAGTATGAAAGGGGATTCAATGTCGTAATGTCATGAGATCTTGTGGCGAGAATTGTGACAGGAATATTGTCACTTTTTTATTGAAAGATAAATGTTGGTGTGGCATTTAGAGAGAAGATGAAAGAAAGTAAGATAAGGAAATTAATTTGCAAAGCGAAGATGATCGGACTGTTGATAGAAGAGCTACCTCTAGGCATTCAAACAGTGATGAACAATACGCTTGCCCAGCGTTAGCCTAAAAAGGGGGAATTTAGCCCAACAATTATGGGCCAAATTCCCCCTTTTTAGGGAAGCCTATGTCCAACAGCGGACTTTGTACATTGTTTTTATTTTTTGAATTTCAAGTCAATAAAAAACAAATATACAGACAGATCGTCTATAGGCTGCAGTTATGCTTACTATCATACGGACAGTTTGTCGACATGGTGGGTTAAATAAAAATCGCGTTGTGAAGCATCGGAACGGGAATGCTACTGCCCATATTACTCCGCGACATACACACTTAGTTAGTTTATATATACTTAAGGTTATTCGTGGAAGGGCAATCTGATTTCTATCTGATTTCGGTATCAAGACAACAGCTTGTAATGAAGGTTACTTCAAATTGACCAAGTTGGTACGAAGTTTTTCTGATAACTCTTATATTATATCTGCAGTACATTTGGTTTTACGATTGATGGCGTTCTAGTTCAATGATTAGTATCCCCCCTCCCCTTTATTTATGTCCATCGGTGTTTTTGATTAATCCAGTTTATTAGGATAACTTGAATGAGAGGGAGCAAGCCTGGAGAAGGCTTTCATAAGATTTTTGTGCCTGGTATCTAGTGTTTTAATAAAGTACTTCATTTAACAATTCGTTTTTTTTCTATTTTCTCTATCTAAACATTCTGCACCGCTGTAATTTTTGTTGTCATGATTGGAAGATAGGATGGCATTAAGCTTCTTATTTGGACGTCTTGTATTTTTATGTTAGGTTTTATCAAAATTGATAAAAAGGTTGATAAATGTTAATCAGTTCCCGGGGAATTTAGACAATTTTTTCTGAGTCTAAATGTTCCTACACTATAACCTGTTTAAAGTATCTGACAATGATAGTTTAATTAAGTATCTCACTTTCAGACGTATTGCTCCATTTAGGTTGCAAGAATTCAACCAAATGAAAATGTAAATGGGCAATAAAATTATTTTTTACATTTCAAATAATTGTGGACACGTAAGCGATATCCTTGAGATCCAGCCATTCTTTATACACCATCATTAATATATCCTCACTACATGGCACCGGTATACGTTATGGATGAATACAGAGCACAGTCCACATGCCTAATATAGGGTAGGTTTTATGGCTGCTACTTTACTTCAGTTATTGGTCCCGGCTGTGGAAGTAGAGAGTAGCTTGAAATAATAAATTTTGGGTTTCTTAATTGCAGGTACGTCTATAGAGAAAAAAGTTCGCGTATCAATTATGCTGGCAGTGCGCTTGCTTGCCTAGTCTTTCAATATTCAACATCAGGTGCACATGTATTATTCAGAAAACACACAGTATAGGTGATACACTGTCTATGACCGATGTCAAGGCAATCTTTAGTTATCCATAATTATGACGATTACATTAGAAAACATGTGGTTGACCCCGGAATGCTACACCGCATGAATAGAGGTCATCGATTCAATGCGCAAGCGCAAGTGACGCGACACCCGTCAGACATAGTACTTGTTCGGATGGAAATAATTTTACAATATTACTTGTAAAGGTACTTGTTATTTGCAAACTATTTTTTTACCTGTAACAAGTGCTTTTTGTCGCAGATGATCGACTGGATATAAACCGGCGTATTTTCAAGTCCAAGTGTGATTCAAAACAAAAACTTTGACAATAATTTTGAGGCAAGATGATACTTTTTGTATAAAATATTCTTTATAGAAAACTGGTTAAACTGGTTAAAAAAAACCGTTATTTACATAAATGTAAAGGGTTATTAAAAAAAAGAAGATCATTTAAAAAGTACTCCAACAAACGTTGCTTTGTAGGTAAAAAACAGAAGAAATAACCTATTAAAGTTTATTAATATTGACCTGCCACAACCGTAGTATACTTCAAATAATAATAAATACATAACTATATATATTGTCCGCACCGCTATATATTGTTTCGTGTGAAGGTTGACTGAAAAAACAAAAACATATTTTGTGCAATAAAGTTGAAACCTGAGTCTATACCTTTTATTGTATCATTCCACAACCAGTTTTCGTATTCAGTATGGAGTGAACAATGGCATAACTATAGCAAAGTTGTCAAAGAGGTGGTTCGTTTGGAAACGGGAAGGAATTATGCATTCCGAGGGCAAAGCGCTGCATTATTCATAAGGTAACTAGTGAAAGCGAACTAATGAACGGAAGAATTCCTCGTGTCTAACCTAATTAATCTCCTGGGAGCCGCTCGGTTCGGAAAGTTTGATGGTATTCATATATTTGGCGGACAATTACAATCGTCTCCTATTAATTTTAATAACTTTTACATTGTAACGACAAAATGTAGGTGCGTATTGGTAAGACGAATTTAGGTTGTATTCTTGATCACTTTGTGTTTGGGAAATATATTATTATAAAATATATATGCACAAACCCTTCAATCACATGTATGTATGCTTCATTTGGATACCTATGATCGTTGCGCTGTCAAAGTCAAAGTCAAATATACTTTGTTCTAGTATAGAACTATAACTATACAACATATAGTTATTACAAGCACTTTTAAATCGTCAATAAAATAATTTTAAAATATTCGAATAAACAAGTAATTTTATGCTTATTTATATATAATACAGATGACCCTGATGACCCAAGGAATTAAAAAGTCACCCAGCACAGATAATTTCATTAGGCCTACCATTAACTAGTCAGTCAGCACCAGACGAGTCCTAAAACTAAGTTAACTGCAGGTCCATTAGGCGACCAACCAGAATGGAACCTGTCAGAAAAACTGGTGGTGATAATCCTTCTACCAACCCCACCTAAGTAGTCGATGGCGCTTATAAAATCCATACCAGCGCCGGCGCTAGCAAACCATTGTCTTAAGTTAGAGTTGGCAAACTCAAAAAATATTTTGGTAGAGGCATTCGCTCCTATTTGTATGATTTATTATTGCAATTGAAACAGGAAGAACGAAAATAAATATATATATATCAAATTAAATATTAAATTTTTCATGTTAAATTACAAGTGTCTGAAATATCGTGTCGGTGACGGCGTTCACGTGTGCTTGCTCGAGCATACGTTGTATGTAGATTAACTTTTGATGGATGAAATAGACCAAACATAGACATAGTATCACATACATACATATGTGCAACACTTGTGTCCCATCGGGGTCGGTAGTGACAACGGAGTCCCGCTTGTTACGATCTTGGCTTCCCTTATTCGCATTAGTCCTTTCATATACGATTGTTTATTCTTGGTACTTCTGATCTGGCCCTTCTTAAATATCTCTTCTACTTGGTTCAGATATGATCGCCTCAGTTGTCTTATACCAACTCTTTCATTCACTTCCGCTATATAGATGTGTGCAGTTTTTCCACTTTCATCCATCCTTTCTATATGTCCAAACCATCTTAAAATTCCTTTCTCTATAGTATTACAGATAATGTTTATTAGAATAAATTGAACTTGCCTCACACAAAACAGTTACTGTAGAGAATACTGGCATCGACAGATGGCGCGATATCAAAAAAAATCGTACAAGTGCAAATGGGCGAGCATGGGGTGAGCCTCCCCGTGAAGTTATGTTTTGTGATTGCCACCACGCCTGCCAGCGTGGAAATTATGCGGAAAACCCTCTTTTTTAGGGGTGTCTATTTTCAGTTGTGAACAGCTTATATGATTTTGATGTACTGAGATCCAAGTTTTTCTAGTGTATTCACTTGTCTTTAAATTATAAAAGTGAAACAATGGATGTATTATTTTTATTTCGAGGTATAAAACGAGGTATTTAGGTCGAGGTATAAACGGATTAAGAAGTAAACAGTACACTGGGCTGACAGTTATAATAAAAAAGGCGAGGCGTGCCCTCGAGGCGTGTGTTTGTCTAAACGCGCTAAACTAAATAAAACTTTCAGGTTAACTGTTAAATTCATTAACAGTTATTTAAGAGGTTTTATGCATAGAAAATGCTGGTTTATATTTAAGATGATACTTAATGTCCCGCCAGGTGTCACCTGCGACAAGTTGATTTGTTTCTAGTAAAATATCTTCATTAACGGTGTTTTTTAATTAATGGAATATGTATGACAGGGATTGTTATATATGTTCTGTTTCGTTATGTTCTTGAAAAAAGGTATACATGCTCCTCACGCGGAGCCGGGATGCTAATAAACAATTTAATAGTTATATCAAGTAGTGTGACGGTTCCATTTCACCCACACACTTTGCTATGAGCTGGTTTGATCTGTTCAAAACTGGCGAATGTGCTATACGTATTATGTAAAGTGGCTCAAACCTCCTCATACATATGTATGAATTGTATAAATAAGCTGTTATGTTGGAGTCGAGCGAATTGCTATTCAGAGGCAAGACATTTATATATAGTGTCGTAATTAGATCAGGCACATGGGCGCTCCCATCGAGCTCTTGCCCTTGACATATTATTTGTAGACCTCTGTTAGTAGGTCTGTGTCTTGGTTTCAAGTGCCAGCCAGGAGGCATGCCGCCGCACCAGATACCGTACGGTATCCATATATCGCTCTACAAGCAATAACCCTTTGCGCTCTTCTTAGTGCTCGACTGTTATCTTGACCTAACTGGTCAATCCAAATTGGCACACCGTACAGGGCCATGCTTCGAAGCACACCCGCATAGAGGCAGCGACAGCTCTTGCTGGAGCCACCGTCATTTGGATGCAACCTAGCACGGAAACATGCAGCCCTTGCTATTTGGGTACCCAAAATCTTGAAATGACGCTTGGTATAGGTCGATCTAGGCAAACACATCTTAACTAGGTAGAAGAAGTATTAGAGAAAGCCCAGGTCAGAAGTACTAAAAATAAACAAGCGTGTAGCAGGAAAGCACTAATGCGAGTAAGGGAAGCGAAAGAGGTATGCCAAGATCGAAGCAAGTAAAGATCCATAGTCTATGCATACTCAGATAACGATACTGGCATTATGTGTGGCGGGATCAGCAAAGCCACAGAACAATATGTGACTACAACTCAAGTATTAAATGACCGTTTTCTAACATATATGCGTTCACTTCTCATATTAAACTACTCTTTTATCGGCTCTCGTCGTTTTGCTCATGAAAGGTCGAACAAAAAAATAAAAAAGTAAATATAGCGCGTTTTCACAGAAATGTTAATGATATTCTAAACACTGTAGGGACGATTTCTGTATTCCCATCTGTAATTTTAAATCCACAATTTTTGTTTGCGATATATCAGCCATAAAATAACCGCTTCGTAAAAGTAATCGCATTATTGAGAACATTAACTGTATACATATTCTTTGTGGATATGGTATCACATAATGGTGGTTGACCTTACGACCATGCAAATTTACAGCATTTTGTGAATTCATGCAAGTCGAATGTTGAATGTCGAAATTGACCAGAATTCTATTACTGGACTACTATTAAAACGTCGCCTGCACTTAACTCACACCAATTTCTACTGCCAAATAACAGTGTTCGTATCCACTTTGAAGGGGGGAGAGGCAGTGAAATTATGGGTTATATGATAACGCGTTAGTGAAATCCTTGCGACAAAACGGGTGGGGCGGGCAGTATACTGTATATATGACATCTGTATGCATTACTAGTAGTGCCCCGCGGCTTTACCTGCGTTAAGCTATAGAAATTTCAAACTAACTTTGTGCCTCCCTTATACCCCCATAAGAGATGATTTATAAAATAATATTTTATACGTTTCATAACTTTCGATGAAGAAACTTGACACTGAATTTATTTGAATTATGATTATTATTGTTATTTATATAACTTACAGCGAAAGTTAAATTAACATTGTCTGCAAATAATAGTGAAAGTTTTACTTGGAAGTTCTTTTCTTGTAGATCTCATCATGAATTAAAATTTGATGAGTCCACTGGTGACAGTAGTAGTAACAGTAGTTTAACGTTCAGTTAAGTTTTAACTATTACTGAACTTAATTAGCTCTTTGTCTAGGGCAGGGGTTCCCAAACTCTAAAGATAACGCTTACCACTGATCAAATATCTTTCATCTTATGAAACCACATAGCAAATGGTTACAAATCAACACTGATATTTATACAAGAACATTTTTTTAGGGAATATGTAACACAAAATTTTACCCTTTACAGCACTCTCTTCGAGATGAAAGTTGATAGAGTAGATAAAATGTGAAGAGGTAACAAATAAACTCATTTTATCATTTATAATATTAGTTAGTAGAAGTCGAAAGCTATTGATATTTAGATTGGATTGGGATATTTAGATTGGATTGGGATATTTAGATTGGATTGGGATATTTAGATTGGATGAGCTTTTACCCATAGCTTGATTTGAAATTATTTAGCACCATCTATTGAAATTTTTTAGCACTAATAAAGTGGTTTATCGTAAATCCCATAGGACTAGAACGATTATTCGCGATAAAAATTAGCCTATCACCTTCGCCGGACTCCCAACTATATGTATGAATGTATGTTAAGTATGTTGGAATTTCAATTGGAGGAAGGTTTGAGGAAGATTGGTTATGAGTAGATTAAGCGCGTTGATGTATGAAACATATAAGCAAACTTACTTTCACATTTATAATATTAGTTGGGGTTATTGAAACATAATTATTTACTAAAAGTTTGAACTAAATAAAAAAAAACTGTTGTAAAAAAGTTATTTTAAAATAGTAATTCAATAGTTTTGTATTATATCCGGCGGTTGTACGAGCTGAATACTTGCTACCTACTAACATAAGTGTAATGATATATTATGTGCTATATTAAAATAACTGTTGTAATCTTGTTATTATTTAGTTTATTTATTTATCAAAGAAATACTTGTAGCTAACAGAAAGTCCAAGTCGCTTATAAGCTTTATGTTAACATAAATCTCACACAAAATTTCCAACAATACATGATCATGATATGAAAATGGCAACAAAAAAGACATGCAAATATTATTTATACAAACAATAATTGATACAAAAATTGAAAAATAATAAAAAATATAAATAATAAAATGCGAAAGTGATCATAAATATGAATTGTCAAACAACGAACTGATATACAAATAATACAGTTACGTCTTACCATGTTTAATAGCTAATTATAAATAATTTTGTTAAATTGGTGAGTATAATACGAAACCCCTAGATTCTCCGGAGCACACTTTGGAAGTCCTTGCACGAGTGTATTTTACGAGTCAACTTTGCTATCACAGTTATTTAAGTACCAAATTAGATTCCGGAGTTGTTTTATCACTATAGTATTATTAACAAGAAGTGTTCACATTTTATTACTGGTTTACTTAATTTAAAAGAGAGGTCGCTCTTTGTGAGTCTCTAGTCTGCGTAATGGTAAATGTCACCGCAACCTATAGACGCGCATATAAACTATCACACGCTTTGCCAACATTGTGAATATTGAACATTATTTGAGAAATTTAAATTTTTTGATAGGTATCTCATTTATAGCGAGACCTAAATAGATAATTAATGTAAATTTGCGTATCGTGTTACAGTTCTATCTACAAACTACATAATGCACTGTTACAAATGAGGACAAAAAGGCGTTTTGAATCTCTACGTCGTAAGCATAGGGCAAGAACTTTGAACTTTAAAACTTTACAAGTAAAATCTATGAGCTTCCTACACGAATAAGGATAAATTAGATTAAATAGTTAAACCAAAGCCGGATCTCAACTATTGGGCTTCTTTGTGTGTTTTATTACCGGTGAGAGATGGCAATACATTGCAATTAGTGAATGCAATCATGACTAGAGATGGCAAATTCGAGATCCCGCGGTATTAGAAATATAAAACTTGTGAAACCATGGCATATTTGGGATCTATACTACTATATTCGACCGGTACCTCACGGCTAATAATGTCGTATTGATCTTATCTTGATTAATCAATCTCGTCAATCATTAGAAAGATCTCGTCATTTTAAGCTTCGGAATTGATTTTAAAATTTACGCTAGATCTCGCGTTAATCGCCGCGCAGAGATCAAAATTGCTTTCCTTAATCGAATACATACATATCAAATTATACTACATATCAAATTTAAAAACCTGTGACTACGTTGGTATATAAGAAAGAAATATTGATTGATATCATCGTCTGCCAAATAAATCACTAGATTATAATAATTACGTAAACTTACAATAATATGTAACATTTTGTAGAAGATTACTTTTATCGATCAGTAGAGACTTTTCGATCGTATCGTGATAAAACACGCGTCTTACGGACCGCTTGTTAAAATTTTATTCGTGGCTTCAAGGTAGATTAGGATAGTGACACACGATCCGCGTCGCGGTATGCCTGCATCTCTATTTAGTATTCGAGACGTCGCAAATTTTATTTCAGGTGAAAGTAAATGTCATAACAAATTGCTTATACAATCTACGCGTGACTGGGATGGCTTGCCCGACAAAATTATGAAAAATACCTAAGTTGTGTAAAAACTTTAGTAAATATATATACTTATAGGACTAAGCCTATTATTGGATATATATAAGTCCAGCAGTGGACTATCAATGGCTGGTATGATGTTCCCAATTCCATATCCAGAGTTATTTTATCTTTCTGATTGCAATCACACTTGAAACGTCTTATATGTTCTAGATTATTCTAGCTATTGGAAGTCTACTGCAGGACATAAACCTCCTAGAAGAAAGGGGAGTTTTTGCCCATAATTTTTATGCTGGGCAATCGCAGCGCGCATCTTTCGCGACGGGGATGCTGCTGTCGATCCCCGCCCTGTGCATTGGAACTACGCTGTGTCGAAAGTATATCCCTCCCTTATAGTCGATGTTAGAAAGGTCAGTTCTAGTGTGATTAAAAGCTTAGGGCTTATGGCTTTGACTCTGGGTTATGCGAACCTGAGATGCTGACAGATGGCGAAATAGTGCTAATCTAACAGAAAAAGGTCAGCTCAAATACAACAGGAAGCATGCCGCTCCAGTACGGCAATTAAGGGCAAAAGTCACCTTTATTTGGGATATCCCGTGTCTAACGGTGGACTTTCTATGACTTTTTATGATATGACCGTTAAGACATCATGATATAATCATATGGCTCCATAATGATACTGAAGCTATTTGTTATAAACATATCAAAAGGGTCGATCAAAAATCTGAAGAATTTTTGATGTAAGGTTAAGACAGATACGATGGCGCACTTCGTTATATACTTATATAAGATATTCATCTTTTCAGCCCACGATTTTGTCTGGGTAAATTTTATATACTATTTCAAAACAAATTTCTCAATTGCTCTCAATGTTGGGGATAGTTCCGCCAAATTTAGAGCAAACGTTTCAGATATAATATAAAAGCTAAAGTAAAACAACAGATATTTCTTGTTATATTTTTGAGTATTTATGCGTTCATTATTTTAAATAGAAGTTCAAAAAGATCAGAATCAGAAACAACATCTGTTAAAAACGACATCATGATATGGTTCATCATATCAGCCAATGGAAGTCCACTGTTGGACATAGACCTCTCCAAGAAAGAGGGAATTTTGTCCATAATTAGTAAGCGTGTTGGCAATCGCAGAGCGTAGCCTTCGCAATCAGGATGCTACCACCCATCCCGCTTCGTGCATTTGAGCTATACTTTTCCGGGTGGATATATCTGTCGGTTCTGCTACCTTAGTCGCTTCTTACGAAACTCTGTACAGAAGGAGGTACTGTTCTACTCTGTCGGTACCACACGGCAAATGATAACGGTTGCCGCAAAGTAACTAAGCAAGTCATCGAACCAAAAATGTATAAAAGTTGAATAAATCGAGTTTTATAGTCACAAAAAGTAATTAAATCGTGTTTAGTACATATTTTATTATCCTTTTAGTAAAAATTCTGTTATTTTGACGTTATAAAACGGACATTACAACTTTGTTTATTTGTATTGTAGATGCATAGTGAGACGGTACAGTCATTAGCATAAATAGACGGCGCGTATTTTGATTCAGCGTCATATATATTTATCGTCCAGCTCGTATTCGTAAACGCCACTTGTAAATAAAACGATAAAATTAACTTCTTGTTCATATACAAGGTTTCACGCGTGGAGGTTGCAGTTCTGGTCGTCTCTTTTATCTATATATTAATACTAGCATCGCTTCGCGGTTTCACCCGCGTTAAGTTGTAGAACTTACATACTGACTGCACCCACCTTTTATTTTGTAACGGAAAAATAAGTGAATGGAGCTACAAATGCTGTTGTCAATGTATTTTGCAAGACAGACTATGTACATTGAATTTCAGGGTACTTTACTATTAAACAATATGTATCAAATGTCAGTGGTGATTAGAAACGAGAATCAATGCGGTACTATGATACCGGTATTTGTGGTGTGGAATTGAGAAACTAGTTTAGGGAAGCGGTAGGGGGTGTATATTTGAAGTGGACTTTACGTACGTTTGATGCTACTAGCAATTACGAATAGATCATATTTTGTAACTGACGCTAGTGCAAGAAGGGTGGTGAGAGAATAAATGGTGTTGAGGAAGAAAACGAAGTATGAGTGAATTTTATAACACAGTCAGATATCGACGAGAAATAGGCGTGTTGGGGAAGAGTATTACCGGAGTAGTACCTTCCTCTGTACCAGGCATAAGAGGTGATTTAGGTAACAGAATCGTCAGATGGCGGTATATCTATCCGAAACAGTGACGCTCAAATGCACAGGGCGGGATGGACAGCGGCATCCTCGTCGTGATAGATGAGCTCTGCGATTGTCAACATGCTTGCCCAACGCGGCAATTATGGGCAAGAAATCCCCTTCCTTGGAGAGGCTTCTGTTCAACAGTGGACTTCCAATAGCTGGTATGATGATGATAAATATTTTGTATGTTTACCTTGTGCCATGACCATCATATTGTAAAAACAAGCAAGTTTTGGGTCTAGCGAGCGGATAGAGTGATAGAGTCGTTGGACAAGTAAATGGTCTACACTATACGATTAGATACATTTAAAACCTTTTTAGAAAAGGTGCGGTCTACTTTTCGCTGATGCTTAAATTATAAAAAATATTTAATTAAATAATTAAATTATAAAAAATAATAAATGTGGAGGAAGCATTGTCGGGATCAAATCAATGCTATATTCTAGGTTTTGCCTTTTATTATAGTAATAGTAATCATAGTTACTTCTTACTATACCGGCCTCCAGTGGATGTTCGGTCGAAATAAATCCAGACTTGTATAAGTTGGCCGAAACCAACGTAGAACTTTACTGTGTGTATATTCGTATTTAATGCACGTGTATATTAATGCATACTCAGTTTAAATCTATTATTTTGTCATTACAAGCGGATACTTCGACTTATGTATTATTACATATTATCACAATCAATCAATGTTTAGTCACTTATCAATCTTTGTTTACTTGAGTAACAGAAAAATTATCAAATGGCTGTAAGTTTGGGTGAAGATAAAGAATTTCGCAATTAGTTACCAAATTAACACAAATATTTTTTTTTAGGTTTGTAGGAAGACACACGCAGACGTAATTAAATATTTTCAGTGATAGTATTTTATATAATTAGCTAATGCAGATGAGTCTAGATTTTCGTGTCATTCGTCATTGGCAGTCTTGGCAGGTCCGCCAGAATTCTAGATATTTCGCATCGCAGCCAGTTAATGTAACTATGATGATTTTAGAATGTTCAGGCAGAGGTAAAAAGTGGAAAGCTTGAAATAGTACTGCTTTTATTTTTAAATAAAAATGGATCATTTATTACGAACAGATAAGGTTTCAATAGATCATGAAGTGAGTGAGAAAGAGAGAAAAATGTATGTATATATATTGTAAATCTTATTAATAATGAGAAAGGAATATTAGGGTGGTCATTACATCACTAAAGCGATTTACAAGGCGAAGATTATTGTAGTGGTAGGTAGAAGAAGACTTGGGGAATTTAGATTTATAAAAGGCCTTCAACAAGATTTTATACAAAAATTAGGTCATAGTGCAAGTTATGATGGATAGATACCTGCCCATCCAGCATAACTTGCACCATCCATCCGTATGACCTCATTGACCGTAACACCCTCACCCTGGAAAAAGAGGAGTGTTTTATATGGATGCATATTTTAATTAGAACAATTTTTACTAAGATATTTAGAATGAAATTTCGCAGATATTTACACTGACAAAAGTTAAAATTAATCGCGGATTAAAGCTTTTAATTCAGTATATATTATCTATAATTTTATGATTGTTTTAAATTACGCAAGTTTTCCAATATTAGACTACTTATCTTGAATATAATCAGGGAAATTACCTTTTTAAAATATATACATAAATGTTCCGCAAGCGGCATAAAGGATAATACTTTTATTGTTCTCAACTATTGATATCTTTGATATCAATTAGGCATTTTGTACTCTATTAACCAAAAACTTAGAACTAGCAGTTGGATGCCGACAGAGTAGGTGGCGGCAGAAAAAATATATTAAACATCGTAGCTGAACTGTAACTCGATAGAGTCGGATAGCATCTCCGTCGCGAAACTATGCTAAGTGATAGCCACCAAGCCTCTTCAGCGTGGCAATTATGGGCTAAATTTGATAGCCAGTCCTTTATAAGGCTGAAAAGAAATCAAGCTAATCACCAACATAACACCTGATGAACGTCCACAGTTGGACATAATAATAATAATTATTATAATAGTTTACAATAGACCGGATATTACCTTACATAAAAAAAGCAAAATAGTATATATCAGAAACATTGCCAGTACCTAACACACATAATCTTTCATCCATACACCCAAAAAACTAAATAAATATAAAGAACTGATCATTGAACTTAAGAAGCAATGGCGAGCTAAAACAGTACGCACCAAATTCCAATTATTGTATCTTCCGCGGCTGTAATTCCTAAAACACAACGCAATAGTTTAGAATATATAGAAATGCACCTAACTAACTAGAACTAAGAAAAACGTAACTTAGTGTTACGTTATTCTACATAAGGTTAACCACCTATTTTAGACACTTATAGAATAGTAAGAAAATCTTTTATCTCATACGTAATTCATTCAACGCTTGGCCAAAAGTCTGCGTAAATGTTTATTTTACCCCAATCAATAGGAAGATTTAAGTTAATAAATAAAAAAATAATTATTTCGTTATTTTCTTCTCTCACACAGAATCACAAAAATGTCTCACCAAGAAAGTAGAATTTAACCCATATTTAAGTAGCCCATAATTGCCACGCTGGGCAGGCGTTTTGACAATCGCAGGCTGTAGCTTCGTGACTGGAATGCTGCTGTCAATCCCCGCTCTGCTGCATTTAACTGTATCGAACTATTGTACCTCCATCTGCTAATTCTGCTACCACAGTCGTCTTGTACGACACCTAGTACAGAGGTACTATTTCACTCTGCTGGTACTCCACGATCACCAGTCGTTGCTGGTAATCTAAGCCCGCGTGTAGATTTTGTGAAATAGTAGTACATTTCAGCCTATTTTACCCTATGAGTACATATTCAAAAACATTTATAAATATTTGAATGCTAGCTAAATAATATAAGCAAGATAAAACATGTGTTATTAAATATTACAGATGAAAATATAGATTAAATCACATTAACAATACTTTTTATACAAGTAAGCCTCTACACAGGCACTTTTGAATAAAAATTAACAATACATTTGCTGTGTATAATTGCTACAAAGTGTCACATATCGAATCTGTCAACGTATAGCATGCCTTTAAAATTATAATTTAGACTAGACTACCATCACTGGAAAGATAATAGAATTAGGTGTACTGCAGCTGATCTGCCAGAAAAGAACTGGAGAGATCAGCTAAGTACTCTCAGGTCACAAGGTTGGCCAGAAACATGCTTGCAATAAAACAAGCGTTTGTAGGATTGTTTACCATTTCTAGTAATATAATACAAAAAAGTATAGGACCATGTGTAAAGTACCATAATCTTCTCATGACTGACATTTTTCATATGCCTATTAAGAAGGCAGGCCGTATCAAGATAAGATAAACAATTACTGTGTGAAACAAACGCAAATACATAACAAAAAGTGTTTGTTGCTGATAAGTTCTTACCTAAAGCCGTTTAAGCCAGATACAGCTCAGTGTTGCCACATTACACAGCATGATATCCATAACCGAAATGTATACAATTTCTTTATATATTTGACATTTACTTTTTAGCCAAGGACGATGTTATTTTAAGTTTAGAAGTTATGTATTTGAGGTTCCGTAATAAATATTAGTTTTTTTTATTTACTTATAGAAGGAGCGATAGAATCCTTTTTAAGTCTATTTGACAAACAAGCATGTAGTCCGCACGATAGAAGCGTCACCGCAACCTATAGAATCGCGCATTATCACGTGGATATCACTAGCGCGTTGCCAACCTTGTGAATTGAAGATATTGCCACTGCTGCCACTTTCATATTTCAAACCGCAAACAGCAGTTTAGCGGTAGAAATAGGAGAGAGTGAGAGGATTGCCTATTAATACTTTTGTAATATTCCTAAAATTGTAACAAGTATAGTGAATGTCAGGCACAAGGTATCAACTTGATTCACAGAAAGGGAGAAAAAGTGGTTCTGCTTTTGGAATTAACTATTATTATTGTTATTTAATAATGAAACGTAAACAAAATGAACATTTACTGCTTATTCTACAACCACCAGTATTTATTCTGGCAGAGTTGAGTCCATGTCATATACTGTATTAATTTTTGTAATAACATAATATAATTTTAATTTTAATAACGACAAATTTAATCTGCTGTTTACCTAAATTTGTCAGTCAATGTTGCTCCACCAGAAATGTTCTGACACATTTAGGTTTTGTCAGAAAAACAGTTATTCCTGTGAAAACATTCTGTGTCAGAGTCATGAATGACCATATACCACCACTAGGCTCAATATGTGTTTATTAAAAACACAAAAAAGATTTAAAAACAGAAGCACAATAATTGACTCCAAAAACACAGAACTTGAAAAGAACTTAAACGGAAAGCCGATTTCCTTTTTTAAACAGCTTTAGAACGCGGTTTATTATTTTTTTTAATTTTTAGTTCGACGTTATTCTTTTATGTATGAAATTTTATAAATCACTAGAATGTATTATGTTTAGAGAGAGCATTGCTATAACTCACTGCTATATGAAAAATAAATATAACTGTTTTGTTCAAAGATGTAACAGAATAACTACTGTCCTTTTGTAAAAAAAGTGTTAACTGCCTAATTTGGCGTAAATGCCTCGTATGGCAGCACATATACTGGCGGTCTGATTTCGGCGGTCACGTACACCATTGTGTAGTAAATGTATGCAAATACATTTAGAGCGTGTTTATGTAAATCTGCGAAATACGTACGTTGTCGGCCATTATTAGGAAATTAAGTGATTTCACGCGACGCCACCGCAGCGCCCGCGCATCCGTCCGTTGAACATGAAAAATCCAAGATGGCCGCCTACTTACACCTCGGATGGTAGTTTTGAAAAAATACATTCTTTATGCAATGATGCAGATACGTTTTTGGATTTTTGCCTGTGTCATTTTGTAACCATTTCAAAAGTTTTTTAAGGTTATTGCCGATATATAATGTCGTATTTAGTTTGAAGAGATTTAGAGTACGGAAGATTAAAATTTTTAAGTCTAAAGCTATTTGATTGTTTACGCAAATTATAATGCAGATGTAGAAAGCCTTTATTATAATTAATTTTAGTTATTTGTTGTGTTTTCTATCGTAATAAAACGTGTTGATCGTTGAAATGACGTTAGATACTTATATTAGTAGATTACTTATAAAGTTGTAAAACGAACTCATTTGACAGCACCTTTTTAGTTAGTTGAATGAAATATCATTTTTACAGTAATCATTTATTTTTTTACACAACATTTCATACGTTGACCTAATTCCTAGATAAGTAGTTTAAACCGCTTCTATTACGGATTTCAGACAACAGAAGATTTACAAATATAACAAATATAATACTTCTAATATATAAAATTCTCGTGTCACAGTGTTAGTTACCATACTCCTCCGAGGTGGCTTGACTGATTCTTTTGAAGTTTTATATTCATATTCTCTAGGTCTGAGAATTAGCTACTATCCTTTTTTCATATCCCTAAATCAAAAGGGTTATCCAACCCTTACATATATTTTTTTGTACATTTCTTTTGATGTGGCGAAAAAATATATACCACCCTAAATTTTCATCCTTCTATCACTCCTATTTTTCATGGTAATTGTATATAATTTAATTGACAAAACACCTTATCATCATATAAATATGTGCTTTGGGTGGAGATCGAACTTACTTTTGCACAAGATAGAGCTACTATCACCTGCACCATCGGGCCCGTCAAGTGGAACAAGTGGCATATAGAAGTGTTCTAGTTTTATGAACTAGAACCTTCGTAACCCTAACCATATAGAATTGATCAATACAATAATGATAGTACCTATGTAATCGTGTAAAATAATCTACGACACGTTAATGCCCCGTCCAAGGCCACGGGCGAATCCGAATAAATCGATCCTAATCGGTTGTAATAAAAGTGACGGACATCACTAACTACCAACATTTTTTATGATCTTGTATCTACGTTTTAATATATTTGCTTAGTCGATGTAAATCTATTTTCATTTTACAGGAAAATAACATTTGTTTACCAAGAATTTTCTAGTTCTTGTCTGCCACAAGGCGTCAGAGAAACCTTTATAAAGGGTATCAATATCAAAGCTACCAATAATTGCAAGACTAATTCTGAACCAAATTGCTCACATCTAGAATTTGATATCAATTGTGTTTACTTATGTTCCTGTTATAATGAAGACACGTTTCTTGTTCTCCAAAAAATAGTTTAATAGCAAACTAATATAACTCTCATATTCCGCATGTTTTTAATTTGTAGTTGGGATTTGCTTTTATTAGTTAGAAATTTATTGCCGTTGTGACATATCTTGAAAATTATATAAATAGTTATTTTAGTGAATAGTGATGTTTCATCTTTACAGCCATTGCTGGACATCGGCATCCATATGAAAGGGGGATTATTGTTGAATATAATAGCTGCGCTGGGCAAGCGTATTGGCAATCCATTGAACCGTCAGATGGCGGTATATTCGAATGGCCATACCGCCATATGTCGGTTCTGGTATCTTAGTCACCTCTTACGACTTCGGCCGGTACCTCTAGGTTTATATACTTATGTTTTATTTTGTCGATATACTTGTGTTAACCTACCCTACTCCACCTCTCTTAATCATGAGATTATTCAATGAAGCTCTGTACCGTTATGTAAAATTGTGGTTTACCTGATCGCATGACCGAAGGTGAGACATCGAGACATAATTATCGGTTATTTCTAATTGGATGTTGTTAATCGGGAACCTTGGGTCATGCGATTGTGCCATTTCTCAAAATAACACGCCTAAGACATTATAGGCTCGTGATGGCATGTGATTCACATTTCACATTGTTGATGTCTGCTAAACTTAGTTTATTATTTATTTATTTATTAAATTGTTTCACTCGCGCAAATTCATAGAATAAACCTAGTATTATTTATGTTCTGCTATTACTGATCTTAGTGTGAAACATCACATATTATAAAGCCTAAAGATTTCTTGATAAGGGGGCTGATGTCGTACTGAATTTTTCTGACATTATAGTTTAAGCCCTGCGTTAATATATCTGTCATCTTCTACTTTTATATAGAAGGTAGCTGTGCCGGCAAACGTTGTTCTGCCATATAAATGATATAAAATGATTTAATTACTAAAACGATAGTCGTCTTAGTAATTGAATCATTAAAAATAGGAGTTGGTAATCGAAGGGTGAAAATTTAGGGTATTTATTCTTATGCCACATTATAAAAAAAATGTCCTAAAAATAAAAAAAAATGTTAGATACCCCTAACCATTAAGGGAAATGAAAAATAGATAGTAACCGATTCTCAGACCTAAAGCATATGCATATAAAATTTCATAAGAATTGGTCAAGCCGTTTCGGAAGAGTTTGGTGACTAACACTATGACACGAACATTTTATATATTAGATAACATTTAACTACAATAACTTTAAACATCAGCTCTCTGATCACCATTTATTTCAGGAGGTGAATTAACAAAAATACTGCCTCTGTGCTGCCCAGCGTTTTAAAAGGATCCCCTGTCCAAAATTTCAAGCTTTGTACTCCAATAGTTTAGACCTTGCGTTGATATGTCAGTCAGTCAGGTTGTCCTTTTATATATATAGATATAATATAATTCACGTAAAATAGACAGACACAAAACATTCTAACCTCCCTCTATTCATTGCGGTATTCTTAGCAAAGAGTACGGGTGCAAAATGTATTTCTTAGCAGGACAAGAATACAACGAACAGTGATGATAAAACTAATTGTCTGTAGTTATATGATACAGTGAGTTCTGTCTTACTAGCTGACACATATAGAGAGATATAATTTGGTATCTTCTATATAAGTAACTGTTTGTTCCTAATTAATATTAGGGCTGTATATACTGCTATATAAAGCCGTGAGGTACCAGCAAAGTAAAATAGTAATTTTCCTTGTACTAGGTGTCGTAAGACGACTGAGGTATCAGAACCGACAGATCGCGGTATATCCATCCAAAAAATTGCAGCTAAAATGCACAGGGCGGGGATGTGCAGTAGCATCCCCGTCGCAAAATCTGCGCTCTGCGATTGCCAACACGCTTGCCCAGCGCGGCAATTATGGGCAACATTCCTCTTTTCTTGGGGAGGCCTATGTCCAGCAGTGGATTGTCAATGACTCGTATGATGATATATTTATATGTAGTAGTTACCAACCCATTTAGGGTTCGTGTTGTAAGGTCACGCTGCAGAGTAGAAAGTGTTTTCGCATTCACTCGATGCTAACTATGATGATAAATCCAAACGTCACGCGTTATATGTGACAATGTATTTTATTGTATAGATTAATCATAATAGTTCACATGGGAGAATGGGTTGCTACCCATAAAACAGCGGGCCTGATGGCGCAGATGACAGTGATCTTATTTTGTGGCCAAGGGTTGTGGGTTCAATTCCTATCCAGGGTAAATATTTATACATCTGTTTGATCTATGTCTGGGTGGTAAATATATGTATTTAAGTAGTATATTTGTGATTCCTCTGTTATCTGGTGTATAAGATGTGGGAAAACCACGTTGGTACCGAAACGTCTAGTGATATGCCTAGCGAAGGCGAGAAGATCGTAAGTGACGCTTAAAGGTATAGGCGTATATAGATAGGAAACCGGGTGGTGGGCGTAGCCCACTCCAGGATGGTCTAGTGACCACTCCAGGGTGTTGGGCTACCAACTCAAAAAGTGGTACATAGAGTTTCGACTGCTTGAGTGGCTATAAGTGAGTCAACGCATACGCCACCGCTCGAAGGCTAGATCAATCTTCATTGCCATAACTATTTCTAATCTTTCTCGTTTTTCTTAAAGTTGGCAGCATGTAGGAGCACATTTGATATATGTATTCTTTCGCTATGTATGAAAGTCGGAGTGCATCAACCTTGTTTTATGACACATTTTTTTGTGTAATAAACATTTTTTGCAGCGACCGTTTTCACGTCGTCACGCCAATAAGTCTTCTAATTTCATTGCAACATTCTTAGCATGACTCCATCTTGAATTAATCACTTACATTTTATAATAAATATAAGAAGAAAAATTTTAGTGTGATTTATGTATAAAATGTGTTACTTACTAACATCAATATGATATAACCGCTTCATTGATATTTATATATACAACATATATTTGAAATACATATAAATATGAAAGCTGATAAGATAAACCGCTTATCAAAAGGTCATAAATGATAACTGATTACTTAAGAATGGCGTAATAAAGGCGTTGAGAATATGTTATCGACATCATTACGGAACAGGAAACAAAACACGTAAAAAAATTGCGTTTCGAATAACGTATGAAAGGTGTTTGTGTGTGGTTATTTGGTTAAAATATTCGTCAATAAACCTAGAAAAAATTATAAAAAAATATCAGTAAACGTCCAGCGCAATCAAGCTCCTCTTAAATAATGAAACAGTGTTAGGAATGCGGTAGCTTAACATAATTAAACTCAAGTGAATTGTTGGTTATTAATAATTATTAATTGAAATAATATAATTAATCCTTATTGGCCAACTGAAAATAGCTCAACAAGCTATGGAGAGGTGAATGCTTGGAGTTTCTTTGCGCGATCGAATCAGGAATGAGCAGATACGTAACAGAACCAAAGTTACCGACATTGCCCGGCGGATTAATAAGTGGAAGTGGCAGTGGGCAGGGCATTTGGTACGCAGACCGATGGCTGACGGAGTCATAAGGTTCTGGAATGGAGACCATGTAGCGGCAAGCGCAACATAGGGCGTCCACCCGCAAAATTGACAGACAATCTGACTAAAACTGCTGGATCGCGCTGGACACAGGCCGCATACAACCGGTCCTATTGGAAATTAATTGAGGAGGCCTATGTCCAGCAGTGAATGTCCTATAAGGTCCTATAAGATAAGGAAGTAATTGTTACTTACAAATCCTAACACAACATTTTTTTGCAACATCATCTTGACGGTTGCCGCCGACGCTAACGCCGACGGTAACCAAAACGCAGAACTTTAAATATATATCGGTTTAAAGCCCTTAAAAAAGGTTCTTTATTATGAATAGTGAAAGCGTAATTGGTAGAAAATAATCATCATCATCATCATACCAGCCACTGGAAATAGGCCTCCCTAAGAAAGGGGATCTCTGCCCATAATTGCCGCGTTGGGCAAGCGTGTTGGCAATCGCGCATGCCACGGGATGGTGCTGCTCATACCTACCCTATGCATTTGACCTACACTGTCTCGGATGGATATACCGCCTATCTATTCTATCGATTCTGGTACCTCATTTGCCTCTTACGACACCTGGTACATGGGGAGGTACTATTCTAATTTGCCGGTACCTCACTGCTGAAGAAAATATTATAACAAGTCAAGACACATATGTCACTTATATTAAAGTATTTTTTCTTGATCAGTATAAATTAGTTTGTGTATGTATTATATAACATAACACTTTAAAGTACCTATATAATAATTTGCCCTTCAATGTACCTTAATCGGATTCTATTATACGATGCATTACAAAATCGTTAATTTCACATTCAATAGCTGCCATAGACATTCTGCCAAAAGAACTCTATCAAAAGATAAAGAATAAAAAGAGTTGAGAAAGTGTAAAATTTCCATTTTCAATGCAGCTTTGAAATGAAAATGCCCTCGTTGAATAGTCCGCTTTGATTGCCTACGTTAGTTTGCTAGCGGGATCATTCGCTTTGTGGGAGTAAGTAGGTTCTATTATAATATTTTTTTTATTTAATACATCACTTTGAGGTACCGGCGCATTAGAACAGTACCTCCATTTGTACCAGGTGTAGTAAGAGGCGACTTAGCTACCAAAATCGACAGATATATGTTCATATACTTCAAGGTTGGGATGGGCAGAAGATCCTTGTTGCGAAGTTGCGCTTTGCAATTGCTGACACGCCTGCCCAGCGCGGCAATTATGGGCAAAATTCCTTCTATCTTGGGTAGGCCTATGCCCAATAGTGGAGTTTCTATGGCTGATATGATGAATACATCACGGTGCCAGTATTATGTACGCAACGTTTTAATCTTTAAAACCTCTCCTCTTTAAGTCCTCGAAAAAGGGATTTATTGATTAATTTCGTAAGATGACTAACAATTTGGTCTGATCGCACCAATAACAAAGTTGTTTGATAATCGAAAGGTCGTGAGGTCGATCCTCACCCAGGACAAATATTTATATAATGAAATTAATTATTTAAGTTTGTTCTGTGCCTGGGTGGTAACTATGTATGTAAATATGTATTGTCTAATGCGGACGTCAGTACCACAAGTGTTTTAAGCGACTTATCTTAGAGTCAGGTCAATGTATAAGATTTAGTGTGCATTTATTGAAGAACAATGATATTTCCAAGAATAGCAATAAGTAGTATTAGATTATATAATTATAATTCTGGTGACCCCGATTAATAAGTAGGTCATCAAAATAAAGTCGAAGACACTATATTTATTTATTGAACTTTATTGCACAAAATATTACAAAATGTACAAATACAAATGTACAACTATAACTGTCGGACGACTTAAAATTGAGTTTAATTTAGGTTCAGATCAGTAAATTCAGTTTAATCTTTTTTCTAAAGTATTTTATTATAAATATATCTGTTATCATCCGATGAAGTGAACTATGTCATATCATCATCATAGCAGCCGTAAGAGTACACTGCTGGACATAGACCTCCCCAAGAAAGGGGGAATTTACCCATAATTGCCGCGCTAAGCTATCGTGGTGTTTGACAAACACAAATATCATCATATAAATACTTGTGCTGGGTGGGGATCGAACCCACGAGCTCTGGCGCTTAAGACACTCGTAGGACCACGGTATGAATCGTTACTTTGGCGTAACTACTTTATGACATTTAGAAGCGTGATGATTCAAACTTAGCCAACGTGATAGAAATAATTTATTTATAAATGTAGTTAATATTTTAATAAACGATTTTTTACAACTAATGTCTGTATTAAATAATATTCTTTTAGGTAATCATAAAAACCAAAATGCTCACAACAAATTTTCATATTACGAATACTCTGAGAATTGTGCCTTTCTCATTGTATTTTTCATATCTCGAAAAATTCCTGATTAGGGATTGGAAAGCGGCGTCATTTTCTATCCCAATGGCTCAATTGGAATCCGGCCGGATCGAGCTGAGACCGATCATATTTATCTATTAGGGACAATTTTAACTTTAATTTTCATAATCTGTTTATAGGATTCTTGATATAATATATTATTCCCATGTTACAACATCAATTTGAATCTAGCATATTAACGTTGTTATTTTTAGTAAAATGTTTGTTGGTAATGTCATAACGTCTTTTAATAAATCCACTTTTACTTATTGGGGGCTCAATTTTTGACGTGTGATATCCGTCGTCGTATATATCTATCTGTTGGTTTCTTCCGGCTAATCTCTGAAGCAGCTGGACCGTAATTTATTTTAGAACATGATTTCCCGCAGGGCGCGACGTAAAGTTAAGTCCACGCGGAAATTTTCGGACTGAATTAGTCCGTAATTTATTCGTACATTTAATAAATTAAATTTCTCTGCTACTGTTGCCCTGAAATTCAGATAAAGGTCACCATTTGAAATGTTGTGTGAGATTAATACCGTCCATTGCTCTTACTCTAAGATAAGGGCGTTCGATAGGGTCAATACCGGTTGGGGTTACATTAAAAATAACCACTTTTTTGGTATTGTTTATTAAAAAAGGTAACCTCCGATGGTTACATTGCAATAAATACTTAGTTACAGAAAGCCATAGTACAGATCTAAATGCACAATCACTTAATAATTATCACAAGCATATAAGATGACATATTTTAGTTTTACACGTTTATAGAAAAGCAATAATATTTATAAAATGAAAGAGGGTTAAGGAAAAGTAATAGTTCCTACGCACATAAACAATAACAATCATTCAGTTTGTGATATTACTTAAGTGACATGCAACGCACATCCACTGTCTCTGTTGTAGCAGAGGATCCTCTGCATAAGTAGTAGATAGCGGCACTTAATGCTATTGTAACTTATATCATTACCAGTTTTTCTTGCAATAGTTTAAGTTTTGTTGTTTAGTTTAAGTTGTTTTAATAGGGATATGAAAGTGATCAGTATTATAAGTTAATTAAAATAAGTTCTTCAGTATTATGAGTATAAATTATAAAAAACCATCTCTTTAATAAACATGGCAATTTTTAATAAACATATACATGTTTATTACAGGGTCTCGTCCGTCTCGTATACTTATTTATTATCGGTCTAAGTTACTTTATTGAACTAAGATGATTGCCTAGTTCAATAAAGTATAGATTCGAGTTTGATTGAAAATACAGTAACATTCGTCTTTTACTTTTTCTTGTCTAATCTTAATATACCTTTTTTGACTATTGAAATGGTCACAAATGGGAGAAAAAAAACATTTCGTTACAAAATAAATTACTTATAATGAAGTTCCTAAAAATAAGTGGACCTGTCTTTATACACTTGCACGCCATATATAAAACGAACTCGAGAAACAGGTCAGTAGTTAATATTAGTACCACTACAATAGCTCAAAGTCTCAGAATACTACTTGGTAGAGTTAAATATTTAATGAGATTAATTTAAAAGTAAAATATTTTATTTTGTACGTTAGTTATAGTTATCATCATCATCATCATCATTATCATCATCATCATCATTATCATCATCATCATCATCATTATCATCATCATATCAGCTGTAAGACATAGGTCTACAAGTTGTATGCTGCCTGCGCGATCCTGCGGTTTTAGTTAGTTCGTCTCTCTAATGTGGTGAGTTCATTCCAGTGACTTACGGCTCCATCGGCCGTCGTTTCTGCAAACTAAGTGCCATGGGTTATGTCGATAATAATGGTTATTTTACCTATCTCCTCATTCCTGATACTGCGGCTCCTCATTCCTGATTGGCTAAAAATGCCGATAGTAAGAGACCACGTTTCGCTGCCATAAGTCGTCGCTGTTTACACAAATTTAACGTATACTTTCGACTTGAGACACTGAGGTATCTCGAGGTGCCATTTGTTAGTAACGATCATAAATAATATTCATTTATCTTTCTATATTTATATTCTTGTACTTGTAACAAATCTTTAGCGACAGACAAATTGTTCTTGTCTATTGAACCTGATGGTCAATTTTGCAATTGTGCGTCCCCTTATGTCTTTTACGTACGTTTAACCTTTGGGTTAGTGACATAAAGTCGTCATGCATTGAAAGAGCTTAATAATAATTTAAAAGTAACTTAAAAGTAATACGCAATTGTTATAAGGTAATTAATTCGATACTAATATTGTAATTGCGAAAGTTTTTGTGTATGGATTTATTTATTTTTTTATTTATTTAACTTTATTGCACAAAATGTTACAAAATGTACAAATGGCGGACTTAAGGCCAGATGGCATTATCTCCCAGTCATCCATTACACAAAACAGAAAAAAAATATATATATATAGTGGTGCAGGCAACATATACACAAAATAAATAAACGGATGGATGTATATTTGTTACTCTTTCGCACCGATACGGATTCACAGATCAGGCTGAAATTTGGAACAGAGATTATTGATTGCTCGGAATAACTCAATAGCTGCTTTTTATCCCGAAAACATGTTCCAGTTTCTGCTATTTTTCTAATTTATGAAATCGGCACTGCTTTTTTTACGACGTTTAGCTGGCAGAGAGTGACTTTGATTTTTTCTTGGAATAACAAAAGTTCCTCAGGAATATAGGTCTCGCAGACAAAGACGTCGACAGAAAGCTCCACATATGTTTGAAGTATTGAGTTCATTCATATTATCCATAATGACAATCCTGTTTAACAATTCGGTCACACACTCTAAAACACGATTGCAGCAAAATCGAATAAAAAGTTACAGTTGAAAATATCATGTTTTAGCAGTATGTATTTTAAAAAACAAGTATTTCCGTTTTGTTATTATTTTTTTATATAAAAAAATGTGTTGGAAAAATCTAACTATTATTGAAAATCTGAGTAAAAGCTAAACGTTTAAAATTTTCTTTTAACCGTATTAAAATACGAAAGCACTTAGGTACTAATTGGTCCGTTTTATCTGCTTCGCTTTTCATTCGGCAGTGCAAATACTGAGTTCATGAATTAAAAATGGCGGATCCCACTACGATGGCGGCATACAGAATTTGAAATACGAACTGGACGCGGGTATCTGCATTTTGGGACTGCCGCCGGTATATTTTTAATTTCGCTCTGTTTTATCTATTCGCTTCCCAGCGAGAGACAACTTTTGTTTGCGTTTTAAATTTAGGCGTGCTTTTTAGATAACTGTGCGATGTTTTTGTACTGGGTATTTATAAATAAATGAAGTAATACAGTCAAGTACGAGTCTTATGGAGTGAGGTTTGTACTATAAATTGATTGTTGATTTGATTTTTTTATTTCTTCTGTAAGTTAATTGATTATTGATAAATAAACAGATTGTTTACATCACATGATAGACATTCTCATTTTAATCAAATCACTCAGGAGAACATTTTATGGTCTCTGAAGCATCACAAAAGAGTATGAAACTATCAATAGCATTCAATTATTTTTATTATATTATTTTAAAACCTAATAATTCCGGATTCTGTATATGATTATTCCTGTATTTGTCAAGAAAAACAATACCTGATATAAACACCATACATATGAGTTATAGTTACCTAAGTTAATTCATGGAATTATCAAGTCCGAAGATTATTATCCACAACAAACATAGGACTGTTAGGATTACCTTATTAGAATAACCAATTTTGTTTCATTTAATGTAAACAGCCTTAAAAAGGGATTTCCACGGTGTGGGTATTTCTTTATTGCCTCACATAACGCAACATGAATAACATTATCCCCCAAGGTACAATGAGATGCCTCTGTAGCCCTCGCGTTAGCTTTACTAAAGCAATATACATTGTTAACAAAACATGTAGGTAGACAACGGAATAGGATCATTTTCAATTTATTAACATAATATGTTCTATAAAAAACACTTCGCTTTCGAGCTACATACTTGTATGGTTTATGGTTAGGTACGCCTAAAGCTCGCATTGGTAAGCCGGGACCGTATATAATATCTAGATATCGCAAGAATATAAATCAGTTATAACTAAAAAGTCTTGAGTAGATCATACAAGAAGTGGTTAGATTTGTCCACTATATGATGTACTCAAAATGTAAGACTGGCTAAAATACGAGTATTCTATGAAGTCATTAAATAAACCATAGGAAGTCTACTAATGGACATGGGCCTTTCTAAGAATGGAGGCTTCTTGCTCATAGTTGCCACACTGGGTAGGCGTGGTGGCAATCGCAGAACACAACCTCGCTAAGAGGATGCTAATACCCATCCCCACTCTGTAGTATTTGAGTTGTGCTGTTTCGGTTCCGATACTTTAGTCGCCTCTTGCGACACCTGGTACAGAGGGAGGAACTATTCTACTCCGCCGGTACTCCACGGCGTCATGCATAAGTGTATGCATATGCATTTTTTGAGTATAAACTCAGACCTTTCAAACGTATTTTGAACCTTAGCACGCTTCGTCTCATTTAAAGTGGGATTTTGCAATAGTTCATGTCGTGAATATGTTTGTTATTTAATAACTAAATGCTGTATTAATCTGATATCAGTTTAAGCATTATCGGGTAGAATTTGTTACGAATATACATATTTATAATCGTTAACGTTCAATATATATTATAAAGGAATTCTACATCTTTTTTAAACTGGAACACTGAACACTGTAGCTGGAAATCTACTCTTTTTGATGTTAAGGTATACGCGGAAAGGATTTTAAAAAGTTACCTTTTATAAAATTGGGATTTATAAGATTTAGGCTAAATATTGAAAGAAATATTCCTTAAGTACGTCTAATATAAATAAATTCCGAATCATCAAAAGTAATGGCTATTCGTTTACATAATCAGTTCTAATTACTCTATTAAAAATTCTCTACTTATTATTTTTTGTCTCTAAGTAATTATATTAATTTTAAGTTATTCTAGCTTATTTATCCGTCACTGTCATATAGATGTTTGATATATATATATATATATATATATATATATATATATGTATATATATACAAAATCTGTCAGGACATTTCGAGCTAGAACTTCTAACAAAAGTTTGAACTCTACTCTCGTGTGGTACTGTGTTACCAGACGAATTGTTCAAATCAGACTACATACATGTTTCTGAGTTCTTGTCTGATCACGCTATGTACTACTAACTAAGAACAAACTTTTCAGCTTTATAATATTAGTATAGATGAGTTTATCTAAGTTTGTTGTGTCGAATGTAAGTGTGACAATAATTGGCTCTATAGTGTCTGATTATTCTTAATTATATTTCTTAATAATTATTTACTGTTGGTGGCTCTTTACTTAAGTAAATGTAATATACTGATAATAATAAATGGGTCTAGACGTTTCAGAAATATACTATCAATTTATTTGCTCTTCGATATTATTATTTTATCATGTAAGCCATAGAAAGTCCACTGTTGAATATAGGCCTCCCCAAGATAGAGGGAATTTTGCCCATAATTATGCCGCGCTGGGCAAGCGTGGTGGCAATCGCAGAGCGCAATTTTTGCGACGGAGATGCTGTTGCCCATCTCCGCTCTGTTTATTTGAGCTGACCTTCTTGCATGGATATACCGCCATTTGTCGGTTCTGGTACCGTAGTCGCTTCTTACGACACCTGGTACAGGGGGAGGTACTATTCTACTCGGTACCTTCAGATATAAATAGCTTCAAATATATAAGACATTATTTAAAATTATACATTCTGAAATTAATGTGAATCTTAGCAGCCATAACACTGCTATTACATTAAAGCAGCGATGACTTAACTCTATAAAATTAACGGGAATGTGACACAACACGGGTGACGTCACTGCGTACAGTCATGAAGGAAAAGTCTTAAATTTTTATATTAGGTCGCTTTTGTACGTCAATGATGTAAGGCTTTATTTATAAATAGTATTTGGAGTTAAATTGCTCGATCTGAATTGGGATTGAGTGTGAAAGTGTTTTGTAAAATATACGTAAGAGTATATTTAAAAAAGAAATAGCATTTATATCCGTTTTACTTTTATTTTATGACATAATGTAACTTACTAAATAACGTCCTCGTTATTTAGCACTATTAAGTGCACGAATAGCTGTAATTGGGGTTTTGAATTACTTTAAAGTCTCCAGACCAGTTATGTTTTTATTCATAATGTTAAATCAAAGTCGTCTGCTAATAATCGGATAATGAGGTTATCAATTTAATTGGTTCTTATCCCTTATTACAATTAATGATAGGTGAGAAATTTAACGTCTTAGAATTTTACTGCACTAGCACCAATGATACTATAAACGTCGTATATAATGAAAGTTAAATGAACCGTGTTTTAATATTATTTAAGATGTTATTTTTCAATGTTATGTTAAAAGAACAATGGTTATTTTCATAATACGTTCCAGTGCTGAAAATAAAAATATAGAACAACTTATTTTTTGCCTCGCTCTCTCTTCCTAGCCGATGACATCACAATTCAGTGACTACAGTTCATATTGATCCTAGATTTGCAGTTCTGAAATCATCATGTATAAAGACCTTAGAATACGATAAACGTTTGCTTGATCATTTATTTCCTTAGAAGAGTCAATCATTTAAATAGAAAATGATTAATTTGATGGTGGAACTATTATGATTTTTCTGGGTGGGTGTTTAATGTATGTATTCAAGTATTATGCCCTCACGGCATACCGGCTGAGAAAAGTACCTCCCTCTGCATCAGGTGTCGTAAGAAGCAACTTATGTGCTAGAATCGACAGATGGCAGTATTTCCCCGTATCAGTAAAATTTACAGGGTGGGGATGTATATAATAATTCATATATATAATTACGTATATATAATTTACAGGTGATAAGATGTCGGTGTCAGGGATGGGCGTCAGCATCCCCACACTGAGAAAACCGCGCTCTTCGATTGCAACCACGCATGCTCAGCACGGTAAATATGGGCAAAATTCCCCTTTTCTTAGGGAGGTCTATGTACAGCAGTGGGCTTCCAATGACTGATTTGATGAAGTGTTATATTAGTAATTACTCTGTTGTTTAATATCGACAAGATAAGCTACTCAACTCCGAGTCAGGTTAATATTTATGTATACTGTATATATGTATTCTTATTTGTTTTTATGCGGCATTACAAAACTCTTATATAAATGATAATAAAGGCAAATCTTGTTTTGAAAATACTCTATTTAATTGTACGTCTCTTGGAATATACAGAGTACGTTATTAATAATTCACCCGCTCATTTCACTCCTGTTTAATTAGAGTCGTGGGTTAAATATATACACTAAATAATTTAAGCACATTATTTTATGTCGTGGGGTACCGGCAGAGTCGAATAGTACCTCCCCCTACCAGGTGTCGTGAAAGGCGACCAAGGTAACAGCACCGACAGATGGTATATTCATCCGAAACAGTGTAGCACAAATGCATAGGTTAGGGATGGGCAGCAGCATTCACGTCGCGAAAGCTGCACTCTGTACTAGTGTTCTCAAGATTTCAACATATGATACGAGTTCTAAAACTACTGTTTTAACAGATTTAAAAAGCGTTTATTTAACTTTTGAGAACGGTTTTCAAAAGATAACAGAAAAAGACGTTAAGAAGAAGTTAAATATAAGCGTTAAGAGTAGTTTTGTTATGTAATATTTAATGTTAGAATATCACGCATATTACCTATTGGGCAGTGCCCTATGTTGTATGTCTTTACGGAAAATCCTTTTTTACTTAATTAGTAATTCCGAATTCGATAAAGTATTATTATTTCGACATCATATAAAAACACAGATGGTAATTTTGATTATATTATCATCATCATCATTGTATCAGCCATAAGACGCCCACTGCTGGACATAGGCCTCCCAAAGTAATCTCTAATAGGACCGGTTGTATGCGGCCTGTGTCCAGCGCGATCCAGCGGTTTGGGTCAGATCGTCTATCAATCTTGCGGATGGACGCCCGCTACGCTGCGCTTTTTGGTACGTGGTCTCCATTCCAGAACCTTACGACTCCATCGGCTATCGGTTCTGCGTACCAAATGCTCTGCCCACTGCCACTTCAAGTTACCAATCCTCATATGGATTATTATTATTATATGGCTATTCAGCCTGATCCTTTAATTTTAATCAGATTGTCTGTCTATCCGCGTGCTCTTCATTCAATTCTCTGAAGCCCATAGACGCTCGTAATATTACAAGGATATCATTAATGCGTTGCCGACCTTGTGAATTGAGATTAATATGCCACATTACCCAGTTAATCCACTGCCTCTCTAGACCAGAATACAGCAACACGAAATTTGACGTATTTTCAAATATTATCAATGCAAACTATGAAAACCTATTTTATCATGGGGATATTTTTCAAAAATTCGCAAATATTTGTTGTGTTATTTATACTTAGGAAAAAGTGTAGCTCAAATGTAGAGGGTGGGGATGGGCAGCAGCATCCTCATCAAAACTGCGCTCTGCGATTGCGAAAATTCTCCCTAGGGGAGGCCTATGTCTAGCAGTAGACTTCGCTTTAATGATGATGATAAAGATTATAGATGTATAAATTTTTCTTGAATCACTCTAGCTATTTAAAAACGCATAAATCTGTTGCATTGATTAGAAAGTCTAAGCATACACGGACAGACAGATAGAAGCGACTTTGTTTAACACAACGTAGTGATATATATCGTGTTCGAAGATGGTTGGTGGTTTTTATAATAAGGTTATTATAAAATCGATTGACAAAAAGTTTACAACATATATTTTTGCAACTCGATCCGGTGAAAACTGGAGCGTGTCGCGACACAGTTCGGTTGTCGTAACTCGTGCTCACGCACTTGAGATGCCTATCGAAGGGAATTGGAACAGAAACAAAGGACGGTAAAGGTGTTTAATGCTGTTCCTTCTAAAAATATAATAATTCACACAACATCTTATGCACGGACATCAAACAACAAAAGAATTGCAAGTACATAAAAGAAAACTGATTAACTGACATATCAACGCAGGACTAAAACTATAAGAAACTAGAAATTTTGCTCAGGGATTCCTTTTATGAAGTAGGGAAGCGCTGAAATAGGATTTTGAAAGTAACTGCCCAAGGGGATAAAACGTGGGTGCAAAGTCAGTATGAAACTTTGCCTTTGTAGTACGAAGGTTATTTATTTATTGAGAGTCATGAAACACGTGTAAAATATTTCGAAAATCGTCCCTTAAGGGATTATAAGGGGGGAGGGGGGTGCAAAGTTAGATTTCAACTGGCAGATAGCTTTTGTTTTTGCTTAAAGGAGTAACTTACTTGTTATTAAATTATGTATTTCCAACAGTGTACATGTTTGATATATTTTCTGTGATCTGCTTTCTATTGTGTTTAATTAATTATTGTTTATTGTTTGTTTTGCTCGGGTTAATCTTATTTAGAACAAACACAAGTATTCATTATGGTGATCGAACCTTTGGCGAGCTATTAATCCCGTAAGAAATGGAGCAACCATAAACATTTTCTTGCCATTGATGATAATTGTTTCATGAATTTTTTTTTCATAAAGCTTTCAGTGATGATCCATCAGCCCTAGTAGCTAATAAATGTAAATTAAAGAAATAGTGGTATCAATTTTTTCTATCTTTAAGTTTATTCAGGAACATCAGAGCGTAAAGATAGAATGGTTCTCTAAAACCAATATCTCTAATTGCATCTCCTTGCAAAATCACGCAAGCAATATTGAACTTTACCGGCATTAAAAAATGAATGATATTCGCTAAGCAGACTAGACGCACAGGCCAGTGTTGAATGTATGCACTTTAACAGGCAATCAGTTTTGCTACCGATCGAGTCCCAAGTTGAAGACAAAGTTTGTCACTCGTTCAATTCAGTTAGTAGAGTGAATAGTGATCTACTTTCTATTGCCGTGTGGAACTAGGTTTCGACATACCATTCTAGAATGCACTGCGTTTTTTGTTACCATAAGTCATTAAACGTGTTTACGTACTTTATTTTGACTGATTTTTGCTGTAAGTATTAAAGATTAAAATTTAAGAAACAAACACCTTCAGTATGAATCATCTTCTTACCACACTGAAAATTCGTCTGTTACCGTACTGAAATAGTTCTTTCATAATTATCATATCAGTCATACGATGGGCATTGTAGATGTTTACCTCTAAAAATTTCCTATTCGAATGCACCAGGCCCAACCCCCTGTGGATTGGGTTTGGTGCAATTGTTATTTATTCAATATATATATTGAGTTATTCTTGCCATTATTGCAAGGGTAATGGTAATCACAGAGAGTAGCTTAACGGAGGCAATGCTTATATCCAATTCAGCCTTGTTGGATTTTAGATTTGTTTCTGATGAATGTACCGGCATCTGTAAGTACCGCACGACGTTACTTAGGGGTCGTTGTCTAAATCTAAGACTATAGATTTAGGATTGGAAACATTATTGGTCATTGTCATATGACGGGCCCGATGGCGCAGATGGTAGTGATCCTAACTTATGCGCCAGGGGTTGTGGGTGCAATCCCTACGCAGGACAAATATTTGTATGATAATATTTGTGTTTTTCCTGTGTCTGAGTGTTAAAAATATATATTTAGGTATTATATTTGTGATTCTTCTATTGACGTCTGATGTCTATGACACAAGTGCTTTAAGCGAATTAACACGGAGGCAGGTTAATGTATGAGATGTTATGTGAATATTGTATTTAAGGTAAAAAAAAAAACAAGAGGTGTCTTCCAAATACATTCATTAGGATAATGTGCCGAACTGTACATGTCCGAGACAGTGATTAAACTTTTGACACAAACCAATAGACACGAGTGTGGTGGCCATCTCATTAATTGTAGCGTCTTTATTCAATTAAATCTCTCTCTATCTCTTTTTCGCGCTCTATTAATTTATGTCTTTGTTACTCGACTGGAATACAATTCGATTATAAAGGGTGTTTGCCGGTTTGCCTTCTAAATTTAAATTAGGTTTTTTTTTTCGAAATAAAACTCTCTCGATTTGTACTTTTCACGCAATGGATTCAAGGTTATATTGACACCGTCAAAGAACATGTTATATTTAAGTTAAAAGTAATATTTCACTTCTAATACGATAAAATTTAAATACACATAACTTCGCACGTGTAAGATAAAAAAGAACATAATTATCATTCAAACCGGTGATTACTTACATCTCTCTAAAATTTTTAGAGTCTTGCTACAAGTTTAATTATTTTATCCAAAATAACGAAAAAAATATGTCTTTAGTAGCTTTTTTGACAGACTTGCATCGAACACGCTATCTTTAATCTTTTTCTTTGTAGACAACTATGTAAGTAGCAATTTGACAATCAAAGATAATGTATTATTATAGTAATAATTACGATAGTAAGTAGTAATAATTATTATAGAAAAAATTTAGTTTATCCTGGATATGTTTTTGTGGCAACTATTTAAAAACAGCAACATTCCATATTATACTAAAAGTAATGATCAATATACATAAGCAATTAAGTCTATAATATATCTACTTAGTATACAGTCTTCTAAAGCTTGGCATGGACTTTTTCTATCGTAGATAATTGGCCGAATCTTCTAGAAGATAATAAAGAAGCAAAATCCTTTGAGTCGCAGTAGCGGTATCGAAATAGTGCAGTTCAAATCCAAAAAGTTAGGAATGGGATAATGCCCGTCGGCAAGCTACTCTCTGTGATTGCCTGCCAGTCGTCCTCTGCTTGGGGAGGCCTATATCCAACAGCGGGCGATCAACAGCTTCTATGATAGTGCTAAATATAATTGTTATTCGTAGAAGTTTAATTCGGCACAATTTTAAGTTTACATAACAAAATAGACAGAAAGCTATCGAAATATTATCTGTTAGTACATTTACCCCCTTAGCTCTTTAAAAAACAATATGCGATAGTTTGCTCAGTTTATCATTTGTATCATTTATTTAATTTGCCTCCAGTCTCTATCTTTACACTCTACATTTTGTGGTTACGTATTTTGTCATTGCTATATCTAACCAAACGGCCATGTGACCTTAGTATTAGGTACCTCATAAATATATGTATCGGGATAGGATTTTATTATCCTGCAGTAAAGCTGCTCTGTTGTGTTAGGCAAATATCTTCGGATAGAAGCATTATGAGACTGCTGGTGACAGCAAATTTATAGAGGCGGAATAGACGTGCGCGTAAGATGAATAACGAAATTTCTTTGTTTAATTTGACTGTACATATTATTATCTGATATAAAGCCTTAAAGTATCGGCGAAGTATAATAGAACCTTTCTGTACCGGGAGTCGTAAGAGGCGACTGAGGTATCGGATCCAACAGATGGCGGTAAATCCATCCGAAATAGCGCAGCTTAAATACTATAGGGAGGGGGGCAGCAGCATCCTTATCCTTATGTTGCCACCACGCCTGCCCACCGCAGCAATCATGGGCATAAAATCCCCTATATTGGGGAGACCTATGTCTAACTGTGCCCTTTTTATAGCTGGTTTGACGATAACCTGAAATGTGCAGTAATTTGATTAAATATATAAAAAAATCGTGGTAGAGTACCTTCCTCAGTAACAGATGACGTAAAAGGCGCTTGACAATTGGCACTAAACCTTTTCGAAACAGAATTAATCAAATGAAAAAAGGTAATGCGGATTGGCCGCAGTATCCCCTTCGTGAAAGCTGTGTTTTGCGATTGCTAACACGCTAACCCGTCCCGTTGATAAAATTTCCTTTTTCGTAGGGAGGCCTATGTCAGCAGTGGACTTATAGTGGCTACCATTCCATGACATCACAGATTCCTTTGACAGGCTCGATCCCTTCGTTCATGCCTGATTCTTGGACCAAAGGAAATAGAGATTAATTTTTGTACAAATATTCGTTATCATCTCTGATATAAAGTTATATCTATAATACGAAGCTGTGATGGAAAGAGGTAAGAAAGTTATCAAAGAATCGTATACCTCAAAAACCGCGTTCGTGAATTGTTGATGTGGTTGTAAATAACAATGAGTAACCGTGCGTAGGCATCTCTTTAGTGGGCAGATAGAAGAGATTATATATAGATAAAGTGGTTAAAACGCTCGTCTGCTCAGCCACAATAGACGCAATCTCAGCGCGGTGCAAGGCCACCGGGTGACGTCACCGCCCAATTCAATTCCCCAACCCTTGCCGGCTGCTTGGGCCGAGTTACTTGGCCCGTTTATTGCCACTTAACAGTTGATGTTAGATACTCTCAGTAGCGGTTTAGTGGCCTAAAATTACTAACCTCGCAATTGACACGATTCGTTGTAACTTTTATGAGATTGTGACCCAATTGTAGGACTAGTTGATATTTAAATATAGGAGGAAGATGACTTTTGTTGATTACTTACTACTTGAAGTTGGCAAGTATTCGCATAATAATGGTGAGCGTTACAGTAGCCTAAAGACGCTCGCAAATATCGTCATCATTATCATACCAGCTACCGGAAGTACACTGCTGGACATAGACCACTCTAAGAGAGGAGCTTTTGCCCATAATTGCCGCGCTGGGTATGTTAGCAATCGCAGAGCACACCGTTTCGGACGGATATACCGCCATCTGTCGGTTCTAATACCTAAGTCGTCTCTTACGAAACCTGGTACAGGCGGAGGTACTACTCTACTCTGTACTTCACGGAAAAGATATTCCTAGCCAACCTTGTGACTTGTAGATACACATATTACTATAAAGTTTTACTGCCGTCTTACCTTATATAGCTCAAAACAGCAGTGGAGTGCTGTTTGCAGGTAGAAATAGATTATAGTGATGCTGTTATGTACGCGACGGTGAACTTGAATTAACTATTTATATATATGATATTACAGTGCCTAAAGATTGTCCTAATGTCTGTTGATTATTCCTCATCTAGCCATAGCCAAACACTGCTATACCAGTCGGTTCACTTGTACAATAGATTACTAATCGAAGTGAAGGGCTGCATATACAAAAATAGCTTTAATAATAAGTTATAAACTTTTTGTTGGAAAAATGCTTTTATAGTGTAGACAAGTTTATTTAAGGAAACCGGCATTGCTTTTGACATGTAAATCACTTTATTAATTTGAATCTTTTTATTAAATTATCATTGTTAATATCTGTGTAAAAAATTGTATTTTTTCATGTAATTTTGTGCTTATTATATTGTAACGCATTTTTTTTGTATATATTGTACATTGTTCTGAAATAAATAGAATTTGATTTAATTTGATACAGCAATGACACAGCCACTACATGATTAGTATATCGTATATATAATTTAGTACTTTCTCACAGTAACATTTACTGGTTTGTCGAAATAATTACAGACATTTCTCATGATATTTGACAAGGTTTTAAAGTATGGTTCTAATTCGAATGCCGACCATACAACAAATACGTACGTACGTGCGGGTATCGCACCAACGACCTTTGCTTTTCAACATGCCCTCTTCGTTATACGGGTAGAACCTATCTATAAAAATAAGTACGATTATAAAGTCTATTCACGACGTGAGTATATCAGCTTTTGTTAAGTGCTTATGAAAGTATTTGTCTGCCGGTGTGTCTGTTCTGTTCTAGGTGAGATGTTATAAGTTTCTATTGTTTTTTAAAGATATTATTTACATACGCCATTGTAAACTGATACGCGTAAGCACTTTGACTATAAACAATTTTCTTTACAGTACCTACAATTTATCGAATTAAAAATCTTCGTAATTACTTTAACATCTTCAATCCTGGAAATAGTTACCGTAAAAGAATTCATGAATAAGTCTTAATTATTATCAAGTAAACACGTAACAATAATATTGGATACACATAATAATAATAATAATAATAATAATTTTCTTTCTTTCTTTTCATGACATGGCAACAGAATTAGTATTCGCAAACTGCTGTTACAATTTTGTATTCCACATTAAATTGGTAGTTTTGCTAGCCTTCCAATTATTTTATACTTACCGCTTTACAAAAAAGTAAATGCCTTTTAAATTGAGCACCTTTCGTTTGGCGAGGCGTGGCGCACGCAAAAATAGCGCACGCGACAATCTACTCGTTGAATATGGGCCACATCTCGCCCGCGGTGTGGGTGGATAATGTAGCTATGGCTCATGATTTAAGTGGATATTAAATAGCATTAAAATTCGTGACCTTAATGAGTAATATAATGGTAAAATCATCATACCAGTATTTAAAATTCTACTGTCGGACATAGGCCTCCCCAAGAAAAAAAGAAAAATTATGGGCAACATACAGCTTTCGCGACGGGGAAGCTGCTGCCCATCCCTACCCTCTCTATATTTCAGCTGATATTTTGGCATGGATATATCGCCATCTGTCGGTTCTGATACCTTAGTCGCTTCTTACGACACCTGATACAGGGGAGGTACTATTCTTCTCTGCCGGTACCTTACGGCCCGAATGGTAAAATAAGTAAGTAAAATGGTAAGTAGAATAGTGCCTCGTAAAAACCTACAGATGGCCGAACCAAACCTGTGGTGAAGCCCCGTTCTGCGACTGTCATCACAGCTGCCCCGCGCAATTATGGGTGAAAATCCCCTGTCTTCTATGGCTGTTGTAATAAAGATGTTGATAAAATATGTGTATGTATGCATACATACACTCAACACACACAAGTACACGAATGCTTGAGTACTGAACAATTAATGAACTGACAGTGTCTCTTAGTCCCATAACGGCTTTAGGACACTATTGAGGTTAATTCATATACATAAATTTACCCCGATAAGTTAATTAAAACAACAGATGATTACAAAATCAGGCCAAACTGTTTGGTGTTGTTAACGGAAGCGTTCCTATTTTGCATTTACTATTTCCTTTTTATATTATATGCCAGAGGCACCTGTCGTTACTTTTTTACGTTAAAAATAAAGTGTGAGAATGTGTAGTCTTTTATGTAGATAATTTAAAATACACATTCTCAAGCAACAAAGTTGTTGGCTTATAGCTATATAGGCAATGCTTTGTTTTCACAACTTATTTTAGACACAGACACAAAATCAAATATTGGAAATATTTCTGCAGGACGCTATAAACGTTCACGGTAATATAATTTTATATTCGTTGCACCAATAAAGTGTAGCTGTAGATGTATAAAGAACACGGAGTCAAATCGTCAGAAATAGTTCAATAATGGGATTGTAGCATTATTGAATAAGGTTCAAATTTCACAATTTGTAATTTAAATCTGACCTTTATTTACATCTGCTATTCTATATATATCTGACAGTCAATCGACCACCGTCGGGTAGTTGTCACGTGATAAAGATCTAAGTACATCGATCGAAATATGTAGGTGTTCTTAGAAACGTTCGCGTAAAAAATGTAAGAAGCAAAAATTATGGTCACCGGGTAAGCGAGACTGCAAATCCTTTGTGAGGTGCCACGTACCGAGCTATTGTTCTACGATTGGGCTCACTGGCTTTCTCTCATTTCAGCTACTTTCCGCGATCGTTGGTAAAACTTCAAAACTAAATGTTAGCTGCATTTTGTGAAATAACAATTTTTCGCAGTGCCTCTGACTCTTTGTTCACTACATAGTATTTTATGATACATTTTATATTTTTGCGTGCAAGCGGAGTAGACCAAGAAAACTTTTTTTTTACATTTTGTAAGCAAGCTGCTTGTATTTGATATATGGCAAATGTTTAGGTTTAAAAGTAGTAAGCTTTAGTATGTGGTCTTCCATACTTGCTATACTGAGCAGGCGTGGAAATAATCGCAGAGCATAACTCTACCACTGCTTTGCCATATGCTACTCTCGAATAGTGTACGAGTTCTTGCTAGCAATAAAATAATCTTGAAACCTTGTAATCCTTGATAGATTTATTCTTAATAAAACCTTTTGATGGTTCCCGTCATAAGGTACCAGCAGAGTAAAATAGTACCTCCCTCTGAACCAGGTGTCGTAAAAGGTGACTAAAGTACCGGAACTAACAGATGGCGGTCCGATAAAATGCAGCTCAAATGCCCAGCGTGTCAATTATGGGCAAAATTCCCCCTTTTTTGGGGAGGCCTATGTTCAGCAGTGGCCTTTCAACGGCTGGTATGATGATGATAATAAAACTCTTGACAGAATCAAAAATATTTATTTACTTGAATAATTTAACCATAGACGTAAAATGCTTACTCGGCAATGTTCGATATTATGGTACGTACTCCTGCACAAGAGATAAAAGAAAAGCAAGATACAATATAAAAATAACATATGTACACAAACAAAACAGCTATAAAGAACAAAAGTCAATTGAATTAGGTGGACATAATATTTCTTCTATGATGAGGAGACGAACTTCAATCTCGACGGGGACGAGCTTGATCTGCGCGCGGCGGAGGCGCAGGAGCGGGCGCAGGCGGTGTGTTCGTGGACTCGGCTGCAGATCCAGTCGAGGCAACTTGTCATCCGCATTGATAGGATAGGACAGAACCACGTATATCACAGTATAATGATGAATGTTGTGATATGAAATAATCTCTGATAGTAATTCGGCTTGTGTAACGCTGACTATCCGATAAATCTTGTTTCTGCCATTTGTTAGACAATATAAGTTTTGGTAGATTAATGCTAATTTAGTGATTTATAAGGTGCATAAATATTAGGATTACACAACATATTAGTCAGATGTAATTTGCGCGGAGTCATAGAGTAATGCTCCTTCTTGATAGTACAATGAATGAGGCCGGGGCGAGTCAGTTGGTGAGTTGTAACTTGATACTCGCATAATGTTTCTATGTGACATACATTGCAACAAAAGTACATATAGCTGTATTAGTTCAATGACTTCATTACAAACGTCCTTGCATGATGTTATTGTTGTTATACAATCTGAATCTTACCTTTCGCAGAAGCTGTTATCACCTTTGACACAAAACCATATAAGTTGGAAGAAAATGTGAATCTTTCTCAATGTTGATAGGGATCTATTCCAAAAATGGTATTACACTGGTTGATCTTACTTCGCTTATTTCAGAAACAGGTAATATTTTCAGTATCTCTTTCAGTATTCTGACATTTCAGAGGCAATTTCAGTTCGAATATGACGATGTTATCCAGCATTCTTGTTTGAACTCTGAGTAGCTCGTAAATCTTTCTCAGTTCTATGTGAATGTTATCAATGGGTAATAAGTCGTCGTGCTCGAATGGCAACAAGTGAAGTGGCCGTGATTAATGTCCATTGCAGTGTCCAATAACGTGCTTTGTATATTTTTAAGCTATGCAGCAATCTATTTGCAATAATCGCTGCCGCATTGAACGCATTAATGATTTTGTTTTGCTTGTACTTGACTTTTTAGTTTAATCCAAGCTTGTTCCAGTTGATTCATATGTCGAATTATTAACTTGTCTTGCTTTGATGACAGTGGTTTGATTTTTTCAAAGAGCTACTATGTGCTTTTATTTTCACGGACTAGAGTTATATTTTTTTATACTTTTCGATGAATCTTGCACCTAAAAAGTTGTCTGGCTGCGAAGTTATGTGCTTTACTCGTGGTGTATCTGAAGTAATAAGGCGTCACAGGGTGTTTCTTGACGTACGGGTTCACATGTTTCCTTAAGTGATTGTATGTAATTATCTAACACATTTATAACCTCAAAATACGGTTCAGTATTATAAAAGAAAACTGTTTTCCACTTACTCCTGAAGAGCTATTTGAATTATTGTCAAAGTACAGATGTCGATTACCTCGGAACAGCGTTAAATTGACGTTATTTTATACGTGTAATAGTGATCATAAATAACATTAGTGTTGTCAACATAGATCAAAAATTAAACTTCCTTGCTTTGGGTCTCTGTGACATACAAGTCACAGAGACCCTAAGTACCTAAAGCGCGGAAAAAGTGCAAAAAGCGGACATTCGTTAAATAGTGAACTACAGTTCACTATTTGACAAATGTCCGCTTTCACTTTCTTATAAATTGCCTTGATCATAATTGTTCCATTTTCAGTTTTTAACTAAAAGTTTAGGGATTGTTGGTTATTAAGTTAAGGGGTTTTTGGATGTAGTTCTACGACTTTCCCCACCGACCATTTGCCAGGTGACTGGTTACATAACTGTATCAAGTATTCAGAGCTCCATCTTATCCATAGATCTTGGATATTTTTTTGTATAAGTTGCCAGCGAGTCCTTTGATCTTTTTATCCTAGAACGTCAATAGAGCCATTCTGTGCTTAATGCTGTAAGGTGAATAGTACCTCCCTCTGTACCAGGTATCGTAAGGGGCGACTTAAGTACCAGAACCGACAGATGACGGAATATCCATCTGAGACAGTGTAACTCAATAGCATAGGCAGCAGCAAACCGGTCTCGAAAGCTGCGCTTTGCCAGACACGCTTGCCCAGCGCGGAAATTATGCGCAAGATTAGGAAGGTCCCTTTTTTAGGGAGGCCTGTGTCTAGCAGTAGACTTCCATTGGAGGTAATGACGATGATTGTCAGTTATACGCTTGTTTTTGTTTCGTTTCCTCATGTTGTAACAGCACGAAGGTATGCAGAATAAAGATATTTTCTTATTATTTACCAATATAAATTTTTCAGCAACTAGTATTATTTTGTTATTATTGTCGTTTGTTTAAGTTGTTTTGCAAGAAATTATGTTTAATGCTACACATCGCTGAACCGATGTAATTTAATATTGATTTCCGACACCGTTCATAGCCATCGTGGAATTTGCAATTCTTGTTTAATTTTTATGCACTTTGTGTTTATTTTATGACGAAATTTTGTCATCCCTCTGTAGCTTTTTTCTTCGTATTCTTTAGAATAACAATATCAATTGTGTTGTAATTAGTGTAAACCATCCTAAGGAATTAAACAGTTCGGATATTTCTGAAAGCAGCGTTCTTTTTGTGGTGTTTATATTTAATTACTTTAAATTTTGATGTTATAACGAAAAAGTCGTAGTGGATTTCGATTGCTTGATATTGTAATTAACCTTTAGTTGGTCACCCTTGTCGGCATTATATGATAATTCGAAATAGTTGGACCTCCACTTTAATTAAAGCCACCAAATTTCAATGAAGCCATCATGCCTTCTTTGTTTCCATTTGCTGATAATTGACTGTTGGTACCTTAGAGTAGGTACCTTAGTATCTATGTACTTTTTAGATTCATTAGTCGGTTTCGGTACCTAAGTCGTTTCATACGACACTTGGTACAGAACTAGGTACTGTTATAAATACTGTTCTAGGTATTATTTCTAGGTATTAGTATATATAGTCTACTCTGCTAATTTAACAGCTTAAATCCAGACGATAAATGTACGTAATAATATTTAATTAATGATAGCAAATAAGCATAAATGAACTCTAAAGATTGAAGGTTGACAGTCGTGTCTGTCTAGCTTGCTGTAGCTTGTAAAAAGTTTTGATATTAAATTGCTTGCTGATTGATTATTAATAGAAAAGTGGTAATGTAAAAACAAATATCTGTAGGCCAATTTATAAAGACCTTGTCACTCATCCCAATTCTAAAATAACGCAGTAATTGAAAGTGATTTTCGTGGACAAAAAATATATTGTGAGATACTGACATATTCTAAAAATATTCTATCCTCTCCAGTCATTAACTGTCTTATTATTTTACAGCGCAAATACTTAAAGATAGAGCTGAGGTAGGCCTGATATAAAGGTCGTCTGTGTTGGTACTTCACTTTCATTTATTTCTACACCTAAACAACAGTGTTTGTTTTGGCGTATTCCGGCTTGAAAGGTGAGAAAGGCAGTAAAATTACTGGGTAATGTGACATAACATCGTCAAGTTACAAGGTTGCTAACGCGCCAGTGATATCCTTTTCATGAGACGACCGTCTATAGCCTGTGGAGAATTTTACAAGCACACGGACCGTATGCTTGTTTGTCGACTTGGTTATATAAATAAAAACAGCTTCTGAACACGATGATATTTTGTTATCCTCATCAATTGTCGGGCATATTTGAATACGTCAAAAGTAAATAAACAAAATATCGAACATTAACCTTACTCGTGTGTCACTCAGTAGATGATGTGAAATACGCATTTAAAAATTGTTTGTCATCATCATGATCATATCATAGGACGTCCACTACTGATAGAGGAGGCTTAAGACTGTTCAAGAGTTTTTCTGATAATTGTCATTATAGGCGGTCATGGTGGAGTCTTGCTTAGCAACATGATTTCGATTGTTTTTAATTTCATCTTATTCAAACAGACATAATGGTAAATACGTTTTCTAATATATAATGATAGCAAATAAATAATAAATTTAGACAACATCTCATACGTTGTCCTTGACTCGCTTGAAGTCCTTGTAAATAAAACGCTTAAGTATATACTATAAACCGAGACACAACAAACACAAATATTCATAAAATAAATGTTAGCACTGCTTAGGTATCAAATACACGATTAAAGACGTACAAGATTCAAATAATAACAATTTATGTTTCAACTAAAGAAGCATTTTAGATTTGTGACCAAGTAAATATTCTACTTTAAGGCTAAATGGCTGGCTGGAAATATTAGACTTCATGGCTGGATTCGTAGTTAGACTGGTAGCTGTGAGTTACCGGCAGAGTAGAATAGTACCGGATGTACCAGGTTGTGTAAGAGGCGACTTAGGTACCATAACCTTCAGATGGCAGTATAGCCACCCAAAACAGTGTAGCTTAAATACACAGGGCTGCTGCTGCACTCCGTCATGAAAACTGCTCTCTGCGATTGCCAACACGCTTGCCCAGCGCGGCAATTATGTGCAAAATTCCTCCTTACTTGAGGCCACCCATGTTCAGCGGTGGACTTCCAATGGCTGTAATGATGAAGGCTGGATTAATGTATAAATAGTTGTAGTTGTTTATTGAACTTAAAATATAATAATAATAAGGTTCACTTTACATTTAACGCATAATACTTACTAACGAAAGAAAAACAATAGCCAAGTATTTGATTGTACGTACTCTAATATCCAGCAACGTTGTAGCCAGTGAAAACATTAAAACATTTTATACGATTCTTTGAAGTGCGTTACGGTGTTTTAAACAAATATATCAAGTTTATATTCCACAGAACAAAAGTCAGTCTGAGCTCTGGTCATTAAAATAATCGTGTCCACGTTTCTGCTGCCATAAATTCACAATGTAGCTAGTGATGGCAAGTGTTGCTGGTATCTTTCTGATGTGCATATGGTATCGATGATTTTTGTACTCTTGTTTTGTTTTGTTTCTTCTAATACTTAGTATGTTTAAAAAGTATATTTACTTTTTTAAATACTAGGTATTAGAAGTGAAGTCCTCGCAGTGAAGAAGGTAATTTATTAAAAATAAACAGTTTTTCTTTAATCTCTTCTCTAGTCTCTCTTTTCACATTTATAGGTAGGTAATTTTTCTTTTCTTTTATTTGTATGTATGTACAATTATTTCTTTTGTGGAAAAAAAGCTATATTCGTTTAGCTCCTTGCGCACAATTGTACTGTGGCCCAATTAACTTTTTCCTTGAAACAATCAAATTATTTTATTGAATATCATTTCAGTTCCCTGTAACGCTCCAGAATCGACGTCCCTGGGGGCTTTTGTTCTTTTGCGCTTTGTGTAGTATATTTTTCAGTATTCCAATTTATTTTATAATTCAATAATAAATGTATTATTACATGACGCAAAAAATACCAATACATTAAAAAAAAAACAATCGTGTGAACGTCAATTACAATGTAAAGAAAGTGAAAGTTAATGTAAAGAAGTATTGTGCGTAAAGTTATTTCTTTCGAAAAAAATGCGATCGAAATTCATTAAATCAAGTAGTGTGGTATTACTGTGTGGTAGAGTACAATAGTACATTCACCTGTTCCAAGAGTCGTAAGATACCAGAACCGCTAAAATGCACAGGGCAGGGATGGGCAGCAGCATTCCAGTCGCGTAGCTACGCTCTGTGATTGCCAACACTTTTGCCCATCGCGGCAATTATGGGCAAAAATTTCCGTTTCTTTGGGAGGCCTATGTCCAACAGTGGACTCCTAATGGCTATATGATAATGATGGTATAATAAATGAAAATAACCATTACATACACTACTATTTGAATTAAACATAGACATACTTAAATAAAGTAATCATTGATTGTCTATTGAATTTCAAGCAAATAATGAAGGAGTTTGGATAAATTGTAATAAATTATGGTCAAAATTTTGATCACTGGGTTGTAGACCACTAGTATATATGAATTGTGTGTTCTAGATTTCTCCTAAATTAGTTTCTACATATGTACTAAAATTTCTGGATGTTTTAGGGCTTTTCGATACCTATAAGTAAATAATAAGAAGTATATGTTATTTAACTGTCAATCGAGTACTCATGGGTACATCACACATCTATTTCTAGTAACAATATTCGCATTAAGCGGTGAGAGGAAGAGAAAGAAAGAGAAGTAACTTTACTTAGATTAAAGTGATAAATCTTCAGGAATTTTTTTTTACGTTACACAATAACACGTGCATAGATCTGATACTGAGATACGTCGCTTAAATAACTTAAAGACGATAGAGGAATCACAAATATAATACTTAAATACATATTTCTAACACCTAGACATAGAACAAATATTTGTCCTGGGTGGGGATTGAACCATACCAGCTGCACCATCGGGCCCGTTATAGGATTATGGACGCGCAATTGTAGAATCTTTGTAATGGCACGAGCGTATTTAAGCTACAGCAGCACTCACCATAAGGCGGGCTGTTTGCTTGCTTGAATTATATGAAAAATAAAATGACTCGACAATAGTGTTTTGTGTCGGCGGTCGACAAGTTAATGCGGGCAAATTGCAACCTTATTAAAAGTTTCTGCAACTCCATTTCTTTGTTAACATGGCAAGTAATTCAGTTGAGTTTGTTGTGGATCTCTAAAGTCTATTCTAAGAAACTTGTTGGGATTGAGTTTGCTGCATTACAGAGCATATAATTGGTACTAACAAAATACGTCGCAAATAGTGTATAGTGTACATTGTTCGACTCTAAGGTAGACCTCATACAAAAGGTACCGCATACCGCCAAATAGCAGTGTCGCAACCGCATCGCTATGTTCCGATCTAAAGGGTGATGAGAGAGGCATTGATTTTAATGGGTAATGTGGCATACTATTTTCATGTCACAAGTTTGGCAGCGCGATAGTGACATCCTTGTGGTATCACGAGCGTCTATAGGCTGCATTGACGCTTACTATCACGCGGACTGTGTACTCATTTGACCTTGTCTAATAAAAACAAACTCTCAACAATATATTAGACAACATATTTAGAAAATCAGGAAAAAAAATTGATCATTGTGAATCAATCCTATTTTGTGGATGTTGTTTGACGAATTTATTCTTATTTTATGCATGTACTAGCTATCCTGATACACGTTGTTCTGTCAATTATGTATGTTTATCATTAAAATGTCTTATATATAAAATAAAAAAGTGAGACATATACTAACATCTTTAAATTCGGATCAAACTGAACACTGTAATAAAAAAAAACAACAACCAATCCCTCAACTCTAGTTCCGTGCCTTAATCCTAGTTTCAGATCTTGTAACCCTTAAGGAGGACTCCATATATCACAGGGATACCTCGTAGGTTCATAGAAAGGTGCGTATATTTAACGATCCTAAGCACAAGCTAATATATAATCGTTAAATGTATGAGCGACCTGACCTTCCGCGTTGGAATTAATATCAAAATGTTCCAGGAACAATCTTTATAATGACGCTTTCTTTTTAGGATGGCTTAACAGTTTTAGTTTGAATAGTCACCCAGTCCTGGAAGAGTAAGAAACATTTATGAAATCTTTAAATACAATTCCTTTTTAATGGCTTTAAAATACGGTTTCATTTAAATTTTTTATGCGACGTTTCTCGAGATTGGTTGCGTTTTAAAGTCGTTAGTTTTATTATGATTAGTGAACGCGTAAATATTACAAAATATCATAAAAAATCTCAGTTTTAAAACCATTTAAAACTGAGACTGGTATAAATCAACAATCTTGCAGTGACCAAAAAAATTAACAGAAATCCATTTAGTTTTAATTAACAAAACAACTAGGTATAACTAGGTACTCTCCTGTAATAGGGTTCCGCTGAAAATCGAATTCCATCAAGCTCCTCGCTAACTTTCTTAATTAATCAGTTAGAGTAGTGTAACCACGGGCTTTTAGCTCGGGATTCACTTTAGGTAAACATTTGGAAGTTTATCTTCTGGGACGAGTAAATATCGAGTTTGACCTGTTGGTTTGACCTCCTTGGACCTTGGCATTGATCACGTGACTAGGAAAGATAAACAGTGTAGTGTTAAGTAACCTTTCTATTGATGTGTAGGAAAAATATGGGTTGAGCCTTATTAGGAGCTATTGCTTTATTTTATACTTTTATCCTAACTAATATGTTACATGCGATTGTAAATTTATTATTTTGTTTACTACGTCTTCACTTTTTATCCACTATGCATTATTTGCGTGGTATTCACGATAGACTATAGCTTTAGTACTACAAAAAATATTAAATGGAGCTCAGCGAATTTTAAAACGAGTTATAGGGTAAAGCTAATGAAATCAGAATATCCCAATCCGATTCCAATTTTCCGATCTCAAGTAACTAATATTATAAATGTTAAATTGAGTTTGTTCGTTACCTGGTCATGATTTTTTTCCATTCACGAGGAAGGACTCCTTAAAGAATTAAAGTTATAACTCCATATGTAACTGGCCCGATTGCTCATTTGATAGTTTGGACTCGATCTCCACCCAGGACAATCATTTATTATAAATACAATTGTATTTGTTCTATCTCTTTTTGTGTTATGTTATGCACTTCAATATTATACTTGTAAGTCCTCAGTTCGTTATCCGTAATCTTTTGCTTTATCTTAGGGTCAGGGTAATGTATGCAATGTCGTATGAATTTATTCAATAATATACATGTTTGGTAAAATATACTATTTAATATTATAAATGCAAATGTGAGTATATCTGTCGTGATGTGCTTTCACGGTTGAAGCGTCAAAACGATTTAGATGAAAGGAATTCTCTTAGTAATTGCGGTACAAAATCTCGAAGTACATGAAATGTATGCAATTTCTTTCATAACTTTCCTCTTCTTAAAAGGCTCTTTAATATTACTTACTTTGGGCTAAACAGCAACGCCCTGCGGTTTTACCCGCGTTGTTCCTGTCTCCGTGACAATCATACATTATAAAAGTAGCCCAAGTTAGTCTTTATAATATCGGATATCTGCTGGTAAACATTTCGGTGTTTACAAACAAACAGGACAACAAGCAGACAAAAACTATGCAAAACAAGGTTTTGTTGTAAGCACCGGGCATAATTTTACATGCTTATTTTGAAAAGGTGTTATTTTGATATTACAAATACTAACATTTTATTTATATAAAAGAATATTTATTTTTCAGTCAAACAAGAACAGCTGAATTGAATTTTTTTCGTAGTTTAAAAATTATTTATCATACTTTCCATTAACAAGTTCACTGCTAGACATAGGCATCTCCAAGAAAGGAGGTTTTTTGCCCATAATTGCCGCGCTGGGCAAGCGTGTTGGCAATCGCATAGCGCAGCTTTTTCTTCGGGGATATTGTCCTGTGCATTCGAGCTACACTGTTTCGGATGGATATACCATCTGACGGTTCTGGTACCAAGTGGCCTATTACGATACATGGTGCACTGGGAGGTACTATTGTACTCTGCCAGTATCTCACGGCCATGAAATGATTAGTCATTACTTATCAAACGTCTACGATTTCAGGCTGTAATAGTATAAAATCGATCCTCTAGCAAAATTCTATTGCTATAAACAAGTCCGTAGTGTTCTGAATAAGTAATGCATCCGTTCTATAGGTAGGTTACTGCTATTATATCTAGGTTTTATTTCTAATTAGTCATTGGTATATGGTATTCTAATTTCTTAAATAAACTATATGTAACGAGGTATGTGTCTCTGTTAACAATTGTTTGTAAAATTTGCCCATGTAGTTGTACTTAAACTAAATTTTCATGATTGACAATCTTTAATAGATTTGACATCAATCTTGAAAAGATAATCACAACTTAGAACATCAATGTAATGCAGATTATTGTAATAAGATATACTAACAATAAAAACCTAGTGCTGCCATCTATGTTTATTGTTGTGTAAAATTTACATTTAAAATTTAAAATTTGTCAACGCGTGAATGTTTATTAAATTATTTCTCAAATATATACTGCAGAAACTCGAGGTATTTTTTCACAGATTTAATTTTTAATTGAATTTTGAATAGATAGTTCAAGACAATGATATAAAATAAATAAGACCTTTAGTTACCTGAGTAGCATATTTTAATGTTACATTAACATTTTTTTTAAATCACACCTTGTAAATGTTAGTTCGCTCTCATGTTGGCATTCAATGGCCGTGAATTACCGGTAGAGTAGAATAGTACCTCCTGTACCAGGTGTCTTAAGAGGCGCCTAAGGTACCAGAACCGAGAGATGGCGGTATATTCATCTGAAACAATGTAGCTTAAATGCACAGGTCGGGGATAGGCAGCAGCATCACTCTCACGGAAGCTGCGCTCTGCGTTTACCAACACGCTTGCCCAGCGGTGTAATTATGGGCAAAATTTCACTTTTTTGGGGAGGCCTATGCCCAGCAATGGACTTCCATTGGTTGTATTAATAATGATGACATTCAATAGCCAAAGAGGAACTGTTCGTTCCCGTCGTCTTCGTCAGCCCCAAAATCGTTTGCCAGACTATCCCCACAACCTCGTTGGAAGGCAATTTTCTCCTTCGTTATAATATAAAAAAAATCCAACAGCCACATTCCAATTTAAAAAGAGAACTAATGCGAATATCACCAGTACATGTAGTGTATTTAAGAACTAATACTGTATTAAGAAAGCACACTCGTTTGTTGAATGCAGCCACATTCGTTTTTTGTAATGTATTCCATGTTAGCGCTTGCCAGAATCTATAGTGACAAATCTTTGAACAATAAATTTAAGAAATATCGAATTGTATTCTGTGCCCAATTCAAGTTGCTTGCCAGAATGTGACATTAGAATCGAGTTTATTACGTGATTTATTAACTAATCTGCAAACCTGTCGAGCTATAAATCGTTAATACAATGAGTAGGGGCTTATATCTGAAATTTTATTTGCTATGCATCTTACCACATTAAAACGATACTATATACTATTAGGTATAGGTAGAAAAAAACTGTATTAAATTTGAAATGAAATCATTTTGGATTATTATACCCTATTATTTATATTATTATGCTATTGATAGTTGGTTCCAGCACTGGTATATGGTAGTGAATGTTGGGTATGGCAGAAGAAGCACGCGAGTAGAATAAATGTTGTTGTAATGAGAGCACTTTGAAGTATGTATAGTGTAAGTTTAAAGAATAGTGTGATAAGAGATCGATGTGGTGTAAAAGATTTTGTTGTGACAACAGTAGAGAAAGGAATGTTGAGATGATTTGGACATGAAAGAATGGACGAAAGTTAAATGATTGCACAAATATATAGAGCGGAAGTCAATGGAACAGTTGGTCTAGGACGACCTAGGCGAACATATTTTTTTCAATAAATGAACTCGCCAAAACTCTGGTTTCGGTATCGCTGCCAAATGTGCACATCACTACACTATTAAGACCCAGCGATGTAATAGTTAATTTGTCGTCGGGCGACGCGTAGGCGCCTACAGCGGTATCGTTCGCAGCTAGACACTATTCGCATGCTCAACGCGTTAAGGGGACAATAAAATTAAGTTACAAGTTCATTAGACAAGTGGATCGCAAATTGATGTGAACTATTGTGTTTTTGGTATCAAAGAAACACGAAAAGAAAATGCGGATGACATTACCGAAGGTGACATGACGAAATAAAGGCAACAGCCGTAAAAGCATGGACTAGGACAGCGCTAAATAGAAGAGAACGGAAGGAGTTGGAGAAGGCCTTTGCCAAATTAGGGCAAACGGAGGATGTTTTCGATGTTAATGACTGATGTACTGCTGATAAAAGGCTTATTATTATTGATTTTTTACACCGTAGGTTTCTTAATTTACCGATGTGTTTTCTCAAGTTATTTCAAGGAGGTTATCCAACAAAGATATACTTACAAGAACTAGACCTCATACAAAGGTCGTCTGCATTGGTACCTCCTCCAACCTCCTCCACCCTCATCTATTTCTACCGCCAAATAGCAGTGTTCGCATTGCTGTGTTCCGGATTGAAGAGCGAGAGGCAGAGACATCTGAGTAATGTGACATAATATTTTCAAGTCACAAGTTGGCAACGTACTAGTTGATATCCTTGTGATATTACAAGCGTGAAATAGGCTGCAGTGACACTTACAATCACGCTGACTGTATGCTTGTTTGTAAACCTGGTGAAATATAAAAAAAAAACCTTTCCAAGTGGCAACAGAAGCGAAAAAAAAACAAATTGAATTTTTATTTGCATAAAAGTATATATTTGAATCCAGTTTTCACCGATGTATTGCTAAACATTTATATTATAATATGCATGTAATATTAACACCATCACAAGGCTCCACCGACGAAATTTATGAGCAAAAAGAATTTAATGCAGCATTATGATGGCCAGAATTCTAAAAGAGGACATAAAATACTTTAGATTTCGATAAGAATCCCGCGGAACGTAGATATAAAGTGGAGTTCACCATTCGATTTGAATGTTTCTTAATATATAAATATTACTGTAATTATGGGCGCCAGAATTCATCGCATTTAAAATTCGAATTAACTATTTGTCATCGTTAGTTCAGTGCTAACATCGTGTCCAGTAAAAAAAAACAAATGAACAATTGGCGCGGTTTTCAGATTAATTCGACTACGTCATTTTAAAATTTCAATACCTGTTATTAAATTAAGAATAACTGTTTAATAATTTAGAACGATTGCAACTATCATTTATAATCTAAAAAATTAGATGGATCACCAACTAAGAATGAACAGGTGTTTATAAACTCATTTAATTATCATATCAGCCATTGGTCCACTGTTGGACATAGGCATCTCCAAAAAGGGGAATATTTCTCATAATTGACGCGCTGGGCAAGCGTATTGGTAATTGCAGAGCGTAGCTTTGCGACGGGGATGCTGCTACCCATCTCCGCCCTGTGCATTTAAGCTACACTGCTACGATGTACAGCCATTTGTCGGTTCTGGTACCTTAGTTGCCTCTTACGACACCTGGTGCGGGGGTAAGTACTATTCTACTTTGCCAGTACCATACGGCATTAGTTGTTTAATATTTATACATATAATAGAAATCATAGTAACTCATCTGTGTCGCACTCTACTGTAAACTGGATCGTTAAACGGGTGAAGTACCTATAACGCGACCTGAAGTCATATCGCGGTATAATTAAATATCAGATCGTGTCATTTGATTCGTTAGGGCAATTGACCTTGAGCACACTCCAGCTGGTTTGCTTTGTATAAACGTCTGCGGTAATATATTTACAAGAATTCGATTTCTAGAGTTGTTATTCTAGTAGTCTAGTTGAGTATTTAGCTGATGGAGGGGTATCGGTACAATAGAATAGTACCTCTCCCTCCCTCCTTGCAAAAGAGGTTGCAACAGAACCGACAGATAGTGGTATATACGTATGAAATAAAAATGGTTGGTTGGTTATTGAAATATAAAATAGTGTACAAGAGTAAATAGTGTAAGTGTAAAACTATATAAGTAATAAATAGTAAAATGAGTGTATGTACTGTTTTCAACATCTTTTAAAGATTAGATTAATTTTTTTTTTCTATAAAATTATTAATTTATTATTATTTACATGGAAATAAGAGTTGATTCAAAATATATTCTGAGTGAATTTCAAACAACATAAAACACGTATTCAGCTAAATGTTCTTAAGAGTATAAATCCTAAAAATTTTCACAAAGATTGCTAATTTAAAAAATAACTTACACGAAAACTCCGTTCTATCTCTTAAAGATATTTTTTCCCCTTTTTATTAAGTGTGCGTCCGCATTTTAAATCTCAATTTCCTATGTTTAATTTCTGTTTCAGTTTGAAGAGTTAAAAAAGCAGAAAAATTACTCGGTAATGTGTTATAATCTTCAAGTCACACAGTCATAGGTTGGCAACGCGATAGTGATTGAAATAATACAAATGTGCATAGGCTAAGGTGACGCTTACTATCACACGGACCGTATGTTCGTTGACTTAGTTTAATGAAAAAATGCACTTTTTCCCGACTCTCTCAGTAAAGTGCTATCAATACCCGTATTACTAAATGCAGCAAAACAATCGCGCAATTAGGAATGGCGTCACCGATATGGTATTAACTTCTACTCAGTTATTCCATAATAAATTAGCAAATTAAGATATCAAAACTTATGTTTATACAGTTAACTACCTGTTAATCTATTTAATCATCCTCATAACAGCATTGTAAGTCACCACATCACATTGTAAGTCATTGAACATAACTGCACCAAAAAAGGGGAAATATTGCCCATAATTTTCGCGCTGGGCAAGCGTGGTGGCGATCGCAGAGCGAAAATTTCCCGACGCTGATGTTGCTGACCATTCCCGTACTGTGCAATTGAGTAGCAATTTTTCTAATGGATATACCGCCATCTGTTGGTTCTGGTACCTTAGTCACTGATTACGACACCTGGTACAGGAGAGGTACTATTCTACTCTGCCAGCACCTCACGGTAAGCATTATAAATTAATATTTATTTGTTGAAATGAAAATCAAATCTTATGCTAATATAAGGCTATGGATTGGATACGGCTAATGTTAATATGAATTACACCTTATGTATTTATTGCTCTGATCTTATATCATTGTAAAATATAGTTTGAATCTACTGCAGTTTCAGTTTGCATCCATTCTGTATGGATTGACGTTCCGGATCTATTCATACTGGTCATCTACTATATTACGACTGCAATGCGATTGCATCGATGCCCTCGATTCTCCGCAGAAACTAGACCAAGAGTACTACTAATAAAACTACTTTTAACGGCTTTAAAACGATGTTGAGAAGAGATTTTGTGAATAATCTTTAGAAAATGCTGCAAGATAACCGAAGCGTTGAATAAAAAATGAAAACAGAGTCGTGAACGCGAGTGTTAGTAACAAGAAGTGTAGATGTCGGTCACATGTCTAGTCAAATAATGTTACAATAAAAAAAAATAAAAGCAAAGCAAGACTTTTTTGAAGTAATCATATTGGAATACACCGAAGTATTATTAATTCAGTCTCTTCAAGATGCGTGATTTGCTACTAGAAAAACCCACAGTTTCATCGAACACTGTTTTTGCGTTCTAAACACATTGTCTCACACATTGTCATTTTAACTTCGCATTTTAACTAATCCGCTGGGCAATATCGGTAAGTTTTGTTCTTTATTACTCATCCAACTCCTATCTAATTTTAGTTTTGAAAGCAACTATAGATTTGTAAAATAAAAGTGCCGTGAAGTATCGGTAGAGTAGAATAGTACCTCTTACTGCACCAACTACTCCTACTGATGCAGGTGTCATAAGAGGCGACTAAGGTACCAGAACCAACAGATGGCGGTATGTCCAACGGAAGCAGTGCAGCTTAAATGCTTAGGGCATCAACATCACCATTGCGAAAGTTGTGCTCAAAATTCTTCGCAAATAAGGAATTATTTTAAAACCATAATTTATGTTGAAATTGTCGTGGACACCACGGCCTATAAAGGCCCTTTTACTAATTTTTTTATAATATTAATTACATAACTTCCCTAATTTCAATGCGAGGCATTCGTTAGACTTTTCATTATCTTTATATCAATTTCAATGAACGCAGATTTGAAGACTGCGTTATAATTCATCAAAGATCTGAACGGATCGTCGGAACTTGGACACATTTTTAATAAATTTCCTTCTAGTCTTTTTGAAAACTATGAACTGAATAAAAAATTGGTAATGAAAAAGAATGCGATGTATTTGATTATGTTAAGTTATCTGTTTTATTGGAAGTAATGAAAAGTTAAAGCTTGTATTTTTATATGTAACCCAGTAACACGTTCACAAAGGTAGATAAACTGATGAAGATGTACAAAGAAAAGTGAAAGTAGAAAATTCAGTGAACGGTGCAAGGCACACTAGTTAATACGCGGTGTATATTAAAGAAAGTATGTAACAAGCAAAACAAATGAAAATTAATTATTTTCTTACCCTGGCGGGTAATATGCGTGAGTTTATAAATTACTTAGAATTCTTTGTTATAAATTCAACAGGAAATAATTAATGTCAACTGCTGATTTATGCCAAGTTCGTCAATAGTGCTGCTAGACAAGCAACGAACTCATTCCACAATACATTCCACCGTCTCCATTCAAATTTCCGTTTTCCTAAGAATTTATTTACGTTCTCCGCTTCTTGAAATTCTGAATTGTGAGTCTAAGTTAGGACTGGTCCACTGTCTGAATATAAATTACAGTTTTAAAGTAAGCTCTAACATAAATTCCGTTCTCAGAAATTGCGTGTGTTTAATATTTTAAAATAATATAAGCGTAATCTCATCAACTTTGCACATATATTAGAAACCCTCTTTTACTTCTAATTGAAAAACACATAGCTAACACAAGAACAAGTTAAAGGCTGAATATATTTTACATTCATCATCATATCAGCCATTAAAAGCCCACTGTTGGACATAGGCCTCCCTAAGAAAGGGGGTATGATGCTCATAATTGCCGCGCTGGGCAAGCGTGTTGGCAATCGCAGAGCGCCGCTTTCCCTGCGGGGAAGCTGCTGCCCATCCTCGCCCTGTTCATTTGAGCTGCCTTTTTTGCATGGATATACCTCCTTCTGTCAGATCTGGTACCTTACTCGCCTCTTACGACACCTGGTGCAGGAGGAGGTACTGTTCTACTCTGCCGGTACCTCACGGCTATTTCACATTGGCCCGTTTAAACTTATTATATTTTGCAATTATCATAACATAAGTCGTTAGGCGTCCACTGTTGAATATAGGACTAAAAACTCATCATATCAGCTATTGGAAGTCTACTGCTAGACATAGGCCTCGCCAAGAAAGGAGGAAGTTTGATCGTTATTGCCGCGGTGTGCAAGCGCGATGGCTAACGCAGAGCACACCCTTCGCGACGGGGAGCTCCTGCCCATCATGCCCTTGTACCCTGCACAATTGAGCTACACTATTTCGGATAGATATACCGCCATCAGTTGGTTCTACAACCATAGTTACTTCTTACACGTCACTTCTTAGAAGCCACTTATTGTCATACTGGTTAAGTGTGCAGATGGACACGGAGCCCAGTTTTGCTACGAAGTGTATGCTGCCCATCTCCGCCCGTTCTGTTTCATTTGAGCTTCATTAAGGGTAGACCGCAAATTAAGGTCGCTTATGTTGGTACCTCACTCTCACCTATTTCCACTGTCCAACAGCAGTGTTAACATTTCTGTATACCGCTATTCAGGAGATAGGCAGTGTTGGCAACGCGCTAGTGATATCTCTGTGATGTTACGGGCGATTATTATAGACGGATTGTATGCTTGTTTGTTGAATTAGTCATATATAAAAAATGCTGCGTTGTTCCGGATGGATACCGCACCTATCATTTCCACTACCTGAGTAACCACTTACGATACATACAGATGGAGGATGATATGCTAGCCAGTAGGGAGGGGAGAAAGAATCTTCCCTCTCTACTTGCTGGTGCTTTATAACAAAATTACTTAATAAGTATACGGGACTTGATACGAAAAAATAATAAAAACCCTTACAAGATCACTTCACTTCTCGAATATTTGTATTGTGTATGTCAATATTCATTATATTTTATATAGGCATAAAAAAATAAATCGACATCAAATTTTTGGAAGCATCTATAGATCAGAGTTGTTAGATGCGTTTCTCTCGCAGCGGTAGCAAGGTAATCTTCCTCACAACCTAGAATCTTAATTAAAAAAAAATCGTATGTCTTGGCGAATATTATTCACACAACATCTCATACATTTACCAGACTCCGTGGTAAGTCGCATAAACTAAATGTGCTACAGACATCAGATATGCACATATTTTGAACACCCAGACACAGAACAAACACAAAAATCATCATATAAATATTTGTACTGGATGGGGATCGAACCCTCGACTCCTGGCGCATAAAAAAGGATCACTACCATCTGCGTCATCGGGCCCGTCAATATCTATAGTATATATCTAAATATATAGCTATATAAGTGATTATATAATCATAAGAAACATTTTAGCGTTATGTATATCTGAACTTCGATTCCCATGATAGGATTGCCTGTTGTTAACGGTTTTTTTATGTTACACTATTTCTTAAGCGAGCTAAGCTTCTTTATTTCTATACTTTACAGGTAGTTTGTTACAATAACTGATCACAAAACAGTATCCGTCAGTATGCAATCTAAATGTAAGGAAACAATTAACATAAATCCCAAAATATTGCACACGTAATATCACTAGATTTCACTTGAACATTATAATAGTACCTACTCTCATTACTATGCAGTCTTCATCGTTAGGTACTTTGATAGTGATCGTCATTTATTTCATTCAAAACACACCACAAACAATATTTACGGCCTCTGCACCCAATTACTACGGAATGGATTCGTCAGTCGAATGCAAACACAAAAACATACGCATCGCACCTGATTACCAATTCAAATTTCATATTCATTCATCAACAGGACGATGTTTTAAGGTATTCCAATCCCACCGAGGATTTGCATAATTGTGAGTTAATTTGCAATAATCATAGTAAAAATATGTATGTATGGGATAATTAGATATTGCTTGTGACCTCGTTTTCGTAGAAATTACGGTGTGTATGTTTAAAGAAGTGAGAATTGAAGGCTTGATCAAAATTGTAAACACGCTTCTATGATAATAAAGACATTCTTTTGGGCAGACAATTCTCGGCAGCTGACGATCTTCTACCAAAGAAGACATTAGACAATCTGATTTCTATACTGTCTCATATATCTTGCGGGGATAATATAAAAGTAGCCTGTGCCGAATTTATTAATCGGCCAAAAATGCCGAATTTATTATTAATATCATTGTGTACTAAACAGGTTGATGACCCTCTGGGAAAATGTAAAGCAAATTTTATCTTTCCTAAGATGAACATACGTTTTTCCCGAATAAAAACATAATGTGTCCTTTCCAAAATTTAAATTTAATTCAATCTGTAACACTAAACTTAACCCAAAATTCTGAATGTTTAATATTGAAGGGATTTACAATTCCAATTGCCAACAGTACCTAGTTTGAACCGGACGGAATCCGGAATACATTACCAATTTCAAATATCACAACCATTTGCGGGTAGCCTAAACGGGAAGTAATATAACATGTTGTAGTAATCAAAATAGGTTTTATGTGAATCTAGCGGCTATGTCTAATCTAGTATGCGCCAGTAAATAACGAATCTGCAAAATTACCGCGTTTTAAATTAACGAATATGAGTTATAATGTAAGAGCTACATAATTTTACTTTGGGCAGTTTTTGATATAATTCTTTATCGTCTTTATATAAATTGCAGGACGACCATTGCTGGACATAGCCTTCTTAAGAGATCCTAAGGTTTCTTTCTATAACTACCCCGTTAGGAATGTCTGGTGGCAATAGCAGAGCGAAGGTTCGGGAAGGTGATGCTGCTGCCAGCGCGATACTAGGGATTGCACCCCTAGACGAAGACTGTCTGATTAATTTTTTGTAGGTCTTTTGAAATTGACCTAAACAATTGCATTTTGTGATGAAAACTTTTCTGAACGTGTTTTTCTGTTAAAATCTATCTGAATTTTTTTTACATTCTGTTTAAATTGCGAAGAAATGGTGATGTTTCTAAAATTGTCACTAGAAAATATGTTCTTAATAAAGCCTTCATCCAGACGTAGTCTAATTTGGTTGCTCAGTCAACTCTGGTGCAGAGAGATACTATAATGCCAGTATATCGCGATAAACAAAATATTACTCAGTTTAGACCTCACTTTTTGTATTTGACAGTGAAACCTCATGGCTTGGCAACAGTAGGTAGCAGTAATGTATTTATCTTGTAAATTGTTTCGTGTGCAATTTACATACGTATCAGTGGTAATGAACGTACAAACTGCGCATACTTAAGTTTTCAATTAGAGCGTTGCTGCGATAGGGTCATGTGACCTGGTTTTTTCGTGGGGTGTCCAAACTTCTCATTTTTATGTATGCAAATGTTTCTGATGTGTGTGTGTTCAGATGGTGATACACAATAATTAATGTTAAGTTTTACTATATAGACTTAATATATGCACTTATATTAAAGGACTAATCGTTCTATGTAATAAGCCAGCTTATTGTATTATTTTTTTATTTGTATGCATCTTTCTGTCTTTGTTTCAGTAGTGAACATTAAAGTATACTCTTATTTTGATGAGCCCGATGGCGCAGATGGTCGTGTTCCTATCTTGCGCGCTAAAGGTCGTGGGTTCGATCACCACCCAGGACAAATATTTATATGATGATATTTGTGTATATTCTGTGTCTGTGTGTAGGTATTCACAATATGTATTTAAGTAAGTAACACAAGTGCTTTAAGTGATTTATCTCGTATATGTTGTGTGATATTTATCTATATTATTATTTATTTATTTGTTGATCAAGTAAATACACGAGAGTCCAACATTTGTGTATCATCATGATATCAGCTATTGGATGTCCACTGCTAGAAATAGGCCTCTCCAAGAAAAGAGTTTTTTTTGTCTATAATTGCCGCGCTGGACAAGTAATCACAGAGCGCAGCTTTCGCGACGGGAATGCTGCTGCCCA
>JACJUM010003147.1:4271550-4293709 GCA_020976665.1 Heortia vitessoides
TAATTTATTTCATTCTTTCTTAAATCAGGTTCTATATAATATTTTTAGTCATCTTTTTGAAATCTCGAAAAAAGAAGCAAATACATACAAAAAATTCATCGAACTCTTTACCATTTATTGAACTGTTTCTAAAAATAACACTTCATTAAATTTTCATGCATTGTGAGACTCCATGGGAACCAACACATGTCCTTGTTTTTAATAGTTGGTGTTCACCGAGTTATCGAACCAAGAAAGAAAAAGTGGCGTTGTTATTATTTACATATAAGGCAAGTCTGTACTTCTAGTAGCCAAAAAACAATTTCAAAGGATCATTTTCTTAGCATAGAACAGACATATAATAAAACCAGATTTGTATTGTAGTAAATGAGATATAGTATAGTAGAAAATAAATATTAAAAAACTTATTTATATTTGATAGATATATATAACACTAGCTAGCCCCACAGACATTGTCCTGTCTTAACTATATATGTTTATCTTGAAAAAATATCGCAATGTCAATTTACGAATCAAACAATCGTATCAAGTTGGATCTAAGTATAGTAAAAATTGTTTTAAAATCGGGTCAATATTTCAGTTGTTCATTGCAAACATACACCATATCACGAATATTATATATATAAAGTTTACTGACAAATATATTTCGCATACGCGTTTTTAGTTGTACATTTTTTTATACTGAAATAAGACATTTAGAAGGAACATATAGAAACATTGTGTACCACTTAAAGTTAAAAGTTTTAAATTTACCAATAACATTTTCTATGAGTCATTAATATAGGTATATCATATAGTACCTACATTTATTTAAGAATTATTATCATTTAGTTAATAGACAATAATAACTTTTATTTGACCATAATCTATAATTCCACTCCTAAATGATATCTATTTGAATTGAGCTAATCTGCATTATTGATGGATATTATCTATTATATTTAAATTTAGGTAATTTACGAATTACCATTCTATACCGCCTATATACCATGGCACCGGTTCTATTTAATATCATCATGGCATGGCATCATAATTTACAATTCCTAATAAATAGTAGCTTAAAACAAGTACAATAGAACATTCAGGGTGAAAAAGAAACTAAAGCTAATAAAACATTGTTTTTAAATGTTACATATTGTTTTTCACATCTGAAATAAATCACACTTCCCTTTTACAAAAACATCTAATGACTAATCGGTACTATTCTATTTCTCCTTTCAAATAAAAGACGAGGAAAAAACGAAAAGAAACTTTATACGAGCCTCGTTTCATTTATAAGGGCCACTGTCTAATGCTTTCTGGATTAATGATACATACATACATACATCACGCCTGTGTCCCATCGGGGTAGGCCGAGACTATGGATCTCCACTTGTTACGGTCTTGGCATTCCTCTCTTGTTTTCCTTACTCGCAATAGTCCTTGCATTCATGATTAATGATGCAGTAGAAAATAAATACTTTGGCGCTTTGAATCAACACTTCACTGAATTCGTACATCGGTTCAAAACTGCTGCCAGGCTGTCAAAACGCGATGAACACAAGATTTCTGAAAAAAAACTAAAGTTTGGTTTTGAAGTATGTTCATATATTTTGCGTAAATTGGATTACCAAGCACCGTTTAAAATGTCGAAATCTCATTTTTTCTTCTTAGTATTATCCCCTGCTTGGATTGCTGTTTCAGTTTAAAAGGTGGGGTTTGGAGATTAATTTTTTAATTTTTTTTTTAATTAATTGGTTATTGAGTATTATAACAGATACATCATATACTTAATAATTTTCAACAAATATTTGTTCATTTTACTCGTGCTTAGGATTAGTAATAATGTTTTTAGTATTTACAAACATTATATCATTTAACATTCTATGAATAACTAATCCGGAAAGTAAGTATTTCAGAGCACTTGTTGACTTTAAAAATAATTACTTAAGCTATTTTACCCTCAAAATGTAACGAATCTCACAGAAATAATATAGCAACATTATTTTCATTGAACCTAATAATTTATGTACATATATTTTGATTGAATGCAGTAAGTTTGAGTTTTATTTACTTGATCAGTAAAGTGTCAACTTATTACCACAAATAACTGAATGGTCAATTCTACTCCCTAAAATGTAACAAATCTTACAGAAATAATTTAGCAACATTATTTTTATTGCATTTAAAAAATACGGAAATTTTGAATTAGTGCAGTCTGAGTTTAATTGACTTGATCAGTTAAGTGTTCGATACCGACGTTTTATCACAAAAAATTATATCTTATGAGCATACTTAATAGACAGCAGGCCTTAAAACGCAAAAAGGTAAGCGGCTCCCTCAAAAGTTTCGACGGGCCCTGTCAAGGGACACAGAAATCCCTGATTGTGCTGAATCCCAGTTGAGAAACTTCGCGTATAATTGATTTCGCCTCTTCTACTTATATTAATACTCTCAGCGGTAGTCCGCAAATGAAATCTAGCAAATTTTCTGGTCTGATAATACTAATACGTAAAGAGTGTGTCCATCTGTTTGTTAGTCTTTTACGGCTAAACTAGAAATCTTTTATGAAATTAAGTTTGTGAATTACTTAACCCCAAGAAAGAAAATAGGGTCTAACCCTAAGGAACCCTAAAGAGGAAAACAGGGTACCTTCGAACTAAGGAAAATGTATCTGAAACGCGTTAAAGAGTGTAATTGTAAATGCAACAGGCACTGACTGTCGGTATGTCCTGCTATACATGTTTTGGTGAAATTTGGATTTCTAGAACCCTGATAAGAAAAATATGCTATAATGTGTTCTTCTTGGTTTGGAATTTGTCTTACGTAAAAAATACAATTTAGTGAATAATAAATAAATAAATTTCCACATAATATCATATTGACCTGAGTCATTTGAAACACTTATGTTACGGACATCAGAAAACAAAGGAATCATAAATACACCACTTCAATACATATATTTAACATCAAGGCATAGAAGAAACATAAATATTAACATATATATATTTGCCCTGGGTGGGGACCGAACCCATGACTTTTGGCGTGCAAGACTGCGCCATCAGCCCGTCAACTGGTCAAATTATTTATCTTTTAGTCCGCATCGTACATATATTTTATCATGAGGTGAAAAATTGTATAAGTTGGGTGTTAGACATACTTAGTTGTTCCATGTGTATTATATATGATTGTGTTTTCTAATAAGAAAATAAAAGATTTCGCGGGATATCATAAAGTTCTGGACCAAGTTAAGGCGAAAGCTACTTATTAATTATGGACGTTATGTATTATCACAAAATTAATAGGTATTCAATTCTTTTTATAAAAAAAAATACGTTTAGATGATTATTTTAAAGATATTACTTCTATCCAGAAATTGCTTCATAAGCGTTTTCAATGGATTGCAGTCTATTATGACGTCATTCAAAGCTCCATACATAATAACAATTAGAAACCGCAAACATATATATCTCGTTTCAAAAATTTACGTTCTCAGTTTACTACTCATTTTTGTTGGATTTAGGCCTAAAATATATGTGTGCCGTGTATGTCATAGGGTACCGGCAGAGTAAAATAGTAACTTCCCCTGCACCAGGTGTTGTAAGAGGCGACTAAGGTACCAGAACCGACAGATGGCGGTATATCCATCATAGACAGCAGCATTCCCGTTGCGAAAGTTCTGCTCTGCGATTGCCAACACGTTTGCCCAGCACGGCAATTATGGGCGAAATTCTTGGGGAGGCCTATGTCGAGCGTTGGACTTCCAATAGCTGATATGATGATATATGTTCTTTTTTATAACCGGCATTCTTAACCATTAGTTGACTCTTCGAAATTCCCGTTTTTTTCTTGTCTATGTAGAAAAGTTTATCTCAAAAGAATCTCTCATAGCAACCATTGAATCAACCAACCCAACGTACCCACAGCTTGAATCTTCTAAAGAAAGGAGGGAATTTTGCTCAGAATTGCTGCGCTGGGCAGGTGTGGTGGCAATCATGAGCATAGCTGAGCGAAGGAAATGCGTTTCCATTCCCACCCCGTTGTAGTTGTGCTACGCTGTTTTGGATGGAAATACCACCATTTGTCGGTTCCAATGCTTCACTCATTTAGCAAAGTCCTAACCATGTCTACTGGCAGTAGACATGGTTAGGACTTTGCTAAATGTATCGGAAAAGCACAGCCCTAGAACAAAGCCTCATATTAATCGAACTCAGAGGTTTCTTACTACAATAAAAACCTCTCTTACTTCACCAATACCGTTGATGACTTGTTATAGGTTTTCCTAGGTAGTCGTTTGGAACTCGTTTCTTAAAGCGCAACTATTCCAATAAATTGGATTGAAAACATTACCTTTGCGATTCCAGTTCCTTTACAAAGTCTAGCAGACGGCGGTTGCTGACGTATTGCAGTACTTTGAAATTTACTTAGGGAATCGAACAATGGATTGCCTAGAATCTGTAATTTATAATGTGACTAATGTAAACTGATAGCGTTTAAAAAGGAAATAAGTTGCTACTTGTTAAATATAGTTAATATTGCAATCATGTTAATACTAAGATCAGTAATTTAGTATTGTACAATAGGGTACACAGTATAGGTACAATAGGGATACCCTAAATGAAACAGTGCGGGGATAGGTAACAGCATTCCCGTCCCAGAGCTACTCTCTGCCATTACAACCATTATGCCCAGCGCAGGAATAATAGGCAAATTTCTTCCTTCCTAGGCAAAATCCTTTTTTTGTCTATGTTGAGTAGTGTTCGTTCAACACCTGCTATGATGATGTTGATGAATATTGTAGTCTGAGTTTGTATGGTCGTTCGGATATTCTTCTTTCATACCAGAATAGATAGTATGTAAAAGTATATAAGTTTGATTGCAGAAACGTTGATGCTCGGTATTGTTCTCGGAATTACTTTTTCACAATGGGGCTAACATTATTTTTTCTTTATAGTAGTTTAGGGAACAAAGGACGAATACGGTACTTTAATCCCGGAAACAAATACTGATCCCGAAGCTATCTCCTGGGAACAGCACATTTTACCGGTTAGTTTGGGGTAGTTTAGTCAGGTCTGCTTCCCGCGGGACGAGATATATAATGGATAACGTGTGGACGCGGACTAAGCCAATCGAAAGCTAGTATTGAATATACGAAGAAAACGAACAAGAAACGAAAGGAGAAAAATTACTGTATTACACTAGAACCAAAGGTCAAGTCCGAATATGATTGAACGGAATCGATTCGATACCAAGGTACTATTTTGGCCGTGAAACACAACTTATGAAGGTCGGTGGGTCAGCGGCTAACGAAGAGGTGGAGTTGAAACGCGGCCGTAAAAGCGGCACGGAAAACATCAATGTTTAATATGAAGGCTGCAAACAGGCGTATTCTAGGTGTTAAATTATTAATCTGTATTGATGAAACACTTTCTACTAGACATTAATTAGTGACTCCGGATCAAGTCTCTGTAGCAAGACTTCGGAACGAATCTCTGGAGTAAGTCTCAAGAACGCGGTGCGACTCACTAGTGTCAATTTCTGGAGACCTTCTCTGGAGTAAATTTGTGGACAGAGGCTCTGGTCTATGGAGAGAGTCTCTAGAGCTTGTCTGGAATGGATATCTGAAGCGTGTCAACCTTTATTTTTACGGAGCCCGTATTTTTAGTTAGACCTATGGATCGGGACTAGAGGTCTAATTTTGATTATGGGCGCCCTTAAACCGACTTTATTGAGATATGGCATGTCAATTACTTGACCTTTAGGTGAGGACCAGATTTGGGGATGAAAAGTTAGAAATTATTTTGAAAGTGGGTGGGTCAGGCTTACGGAGATGTGAAGTTGAAACGCGGCTGTAGAAACGGCGCTGAAAACATAGATCATCATCATACCAGCCATTAAAAGGCCTCTCCAAGAAACTCTTTTCTTGAAAATTTTAATTTTAAATTTTGCCCGCCATTACTGCGCTGGGCAAGCGTGTTGGTAATCGCCGAGCGCAGGTTTCGCGACAGAGATTCTGCCCATCCCCGCCCTGTGCATTTGAGCTGCACTGCTAAGTATAATTTCAAAGCTAATTAGTGTCCGACGCCCTCCTTAAAACTCCATAACGAGAAGTGAATCAAAATATATCTGGCAACACATAACTGGATAGCAACGTATAATCAATACTCATGAATAATACATGGAGGAATTTCTAAGGAACTGTCCCTTTATCATGCCGATTAATTAAAGTCTGACTTATTTATGTACTTTCAAACATAATGCCCTTTGTTCTTCTATTTTGATTGTACTCATAAAGTGTTTCTTTGTTAATATTAAAGTATTTAAGTTAGTTCGACAAGTGAAAGGTCTCAGATCTGCCAAGAAAATGTTTGGTCTTTGTTAAGTACTATACTATACGCACTTTACATCAAATGTAGAAAAAAGGAGTTTTATAAATATAATTACGACATTTTCATCTGTTTCACTAACGGAGTAAAGCTAAATAGATGGTATAGACACCGCCTGTTATGAAGTCTTTGCTCATGGCGCCACTATCATAATAAACACAGCTATTGGAAAAATAATTGTATTCACGTAATCTTTTCCTCAGGTGAAAAGGGTTTATCTAAATTAATTATTAAAAAATTAGCGAAATTTTCGAATTTATTTATATGTAGACTTTTTAGTTAAATAAAAAAAAAGATTGCGTAGGAAAAAGTAATGAGAGAAAGTAGCTGTTTCTGGTTCGAACCAAATTTAGTTTCATTTCTATTTTTTTCTTCTTCCACTCAGTTTTTTCATGTTATATTTGAACGATGAAGACAATAGCCGGGACCGTCTACGTCTCAATTAACTTTCCTGATGTAGATTTTGAACTTAAATGTTTTACTATTAAGGTTCAATTTCACAACTGTAGAGCCACCAGCTAAAGGCCGTCGCGGTTTTCCACTTTAAAGCCGATTTCGATAAGAGGCTTTTCCAAGTTTTAATAAACTGGAACTCCATGTCCGAGGGTTTCTTTGATTGCTTGCTTTTTAAATTGCTTCGGATCTTTAAAAGGGAAACGTGCATCGATGTTTTGCGTCATTTATTATGTACTAGGCTGTACCCGCGTTTATGTCCGTGTATAATTCGTGTAAAAATAATAATAATCTTAAAGATAAGATTATAGAATTTTATTCCTAGTTTTTATATGTAAGTTTGTAATAAAACTAAAATAATAACCGTTCTCATGGTAGGATTGGTTGCAAGGTAACCGAAATGCGAATAAAAAATATGAAAAGTTAAATAAACGTCGTTTTAAAGCCGTTATAAAGGTACTTTTATAATGAGTAGTGAAAGCGTAAATGTTTATATAACATTGTACTTTATTCTACCTCAGGCAGAGATGGGCTGGTTGAGCTGGCGATTGTCACAATTATTCTATGTGATAAAATATATCAAATCAGAGGCATTCATCCAATTCCTTTGCGTAGTACTTCTTAAGAAATTACATAGTTTCATTATCCAAGATTTATTATAAATATAAAACATAAAAATACATTAGTTAAATTTTATTACGTCCGAAAACCATTTCTAGTAAGATTTCTTATGTATAGTGATCCTGTAAAATTTATACTAATTGTATATATCTTTTAACATAATTCTAGAGTTTCGCTGTCTGTTTGTAGCATTTTAATAGCTTAACCCGAGAAACTCTTTGGTTACAAATGGCATATGAACCTTAATTAAGGACATTGATTACTTTTGATCCTGCAAAAGTTCCCGTGGGAGGTGATATAGGGTGTAGTTAATGGAGAAAAAGTCTTAGATTAAAATAACTAATATATTAGACTCTGCAAAGGTCAGCAAACAAGCGGTAGTCTATAGACGCTTGTATTAAGGACATCACTAGCGCATTGTTAACCTAGTGACTTGAAGCTATTAAGCCACCTTATTAGTAATTTCACTGCCTCTGTTAACCATCAAACCGAAACACAGCAATGCGATTACACTGTTTTTTTTCGGTAGATTTAGGTGAATGAAGTACTAATGTAGACTAGCTTTTGTATGAGGTTTTATGAGGTCTCATGAGATTCCTTTTTTTACATGAGGTTTCACCTCATGTAAAAAAAGGTAGAATGTACTGTAAAAATATACTTTGTTTAAACAATATATTGCAGTCGGGACACGAAAGCAAGACTACGAGCCCTTGTAAAAGGCCAAAAGAAATATGCCATTATTATTGGGTAAAACACTTAATGTGGTTCATGTGAATGAAGCCTAAAATTTACGAGCCATAACCACGTTGACACAATACGCTACAAAATGCGCGGTCGAACAAATTACTGCAACAAAAAATATTCTCAGCTGAACAAACAGACACCGTACACCGGATTCGCTATGTTTGTATATTTTATGGTTGTAAACCTATATGATAGAATGAGAAAGAAAGAAATAGGTAGGCAGAATATAATGGACGATCCTACAGGATAAACATATATGTAATGAGTACATACTTGTATTTTCTCTATGCCTGGGTGTTAAATGTGTATTTAAGCTTATATAAAAAGGTTGACCACGTCCCTACCCATTTATTCCGGTAAGTGGTCAGCAAAACATTGTCTATTCAAATGAAAAAAGGAATAATTTGAAATATAGAAATATCTGTTCCAAATAAGTTATACGCAACCTAATTACAAGCCATCGTAGTCGTTGTTAAAACAATTCACAGGCTAAATTTAATAACTTTATTCTCTACGACCTAATATAATCAATATTAATTTGTAGACGTTTTACTGCTATGATGACGATGACTTGTTACTAGTGAGAAAGAAATAGTATTTTATTAAGTTCGGATTACTGATTAACCAGTGAAAATGGTGAAGACATATAGACACTTCAAAATGTATGAAGTTATGAATGCTGAGGGCACCGTTAAAATGCGACTCTGTTGCTTAATTTGTGACATTGTGGAGTTTCGTTTCTAAAAGTGTAATTAACATTCACTGTTGTTTAAAAAAAGAAAGATAACATAAAGTTGCAACATATGACTTTAGAGAGGATAATAAAATAAGATATGAATGGCTAATGATGTCTTTATAACATATAGATATCGTAGTTAGTAGTATATAGTAGTAGTATATAGTTATTATTCGTGGTGCAAATAAATACTATTATTTTTAACACACAAATATATTAACCAGCAATGGGCATTGTTTATAACATAACCTAATTTAATGCCTTTAAGTCTACCTGATATCAAATTTCCTATTGTTATTCCAACTGTGACCGCGACTTCGCTCACATGGAAAACTAGAGTGTATCCGGACACTCCCATCGAGGTTAGCAATCTCAACCGAATGTTTTTAAAGGAGCTATCTTTATTTACAGACTTTTAAATACTGACTATTTCTTATCTGTTCTTGAGAGATATTACAGCATGCGTCAGTTGTGAATGCAACTTTTTTACGTACCAATATCCAACATCACATGAAAAAAATCTTGAAACTTAAAAAAAAACAAATCCTTTATCTTTAATACTAAGTTGGTTAAATAATAGTCATATTTCATAAAAACTAATATAAAAGCAACACGACTAAAATACAAAGCACCACAGAAAATGTGTGGGTCGAAAGTTGTATTAATTTATAAATAGAATATTTGACCCAAATCGCTACCTTGCGGGATATTATGATAAAGGTAGGTCATGCTGTCTCGTCCTATTTACGATGTGATCCGAATTCAGTTTAAAATAACTCTATATTTATATTGTCCTTCATATTCATGTTTTAGTGAGTAATAAGTTACTTTTACTGCTATTATTAATAAAATTCTTCTAAAATTTTTGCGTTATATAATAAAAGAATAAATAATAAATATATATGTTTTAAACAGTTGAAATAAGGTTATCTCAAGTTTTGCCTACATGCCCCACGCGAAAAAGCAAGAAGTGATCAGATATACGATATAGTTTAATAATTTACAAGTCTGCAAAAAAAAGTTGAGAGCTGTTTAGGTTTTTTTGTGTAATTCTTATGTTTTTGGATGTGCTGAATTCGAAAATAACTTTAATTTTGTCCTAGAATGTCACGTTTTTTGACAATCAAAATAAAACGTAAAAAAATAAAATATTTATAATTGCGTAACAAAATTTATTTTTTATATATAATACATTAATTAGGAAGCACTTAACACATTTCTTTTTCCCAGAGAGACTCCTTTTGGTACATTTTCGCTTGTGGGAAGCATCTGGAAGGTCTCTTTGAAGCGTCCAACAGTAGTCTGCCATCATTGAGACGCTCCATCTTCCCTGGTATCTTTTTTTCATCTCCTTAATATCTTGGTGAAAGCGTTAACCTTGCTCTTCACTCACGTTTTCTGAATTTACAGAAAAGTGGTCGAGGTGCGAATAAAGAAAATGTACTTTCAAACTCATTAAGCAACCTAAAGCTTGAAGTGCTTTAAACATTCTTTTGACGATTTGTTTGTAGCCCCTAACTTTGTGATTGTCTAAAAATTTCGTTATAACTTCATGGCAAGGCAATCCACCCTTCTCTTTGAGGATCCGTCATGGTTGTGATGAATAGTGGATCAGCCATAAGCCGTCTAATATCTGGTCCGACGAAAACACCATCCTTCAATTTTGCCTCCGAGAGGCCAGGAAACTTTGATATTAAGTATTTAAAGCAATTTCCATCTCTTGGAAGTGACTTAACAAATTGCTTCATCAATCTGAGCTTTATGTGAAGCGGTGGTAGAAGAACTTTATGACGAGGCACCAAAGTTTCATGCAGGACATTCTTTTCGCCAACTATAAGCTTCCTCGGAGGCCAACACTATTTGTTTTGTCTCTACTATCCCATAAACACAAAGAACAAGGGAATTTGGTAAAACAGATTGTTGTTCGAGCGCCATGCCCAAAATTTTAAAATCACCACACACTTACCAACCGTGACCTTTATATTTTGATTTTCAAAGAATCAATTCCAAGTTCTTGTAGGTTTCTTTGAGGTGTACTGAATGACCGACAGGAATGGAAACATAGAAACCGCCGTTGTGAAGCAGAACTGCTTTAAGGCTTCTTTTGAAAGAATCTATGAAAATACGCCACTCTACTGGGTCGTATGAGATCCTAAACATATCCATCGAATCTTCAATATTGGTGCAATAAACCAACTCGTCCTCTTGGGCAAAGTAGGAAGTAAACTGCTTCTCACGATATCTAAACCAGTAGGAAGATACTCCCGGCAAAAGTAAGTTCCCTGCTTTTAAGCCTCGATCTAAGCAACTCAGCAGCGTTTTTGGGAAGGTCCAAATCATTTAGCTCACTCTGGGAAAACAATCTCGGACTGCTGTCATCTTCAAATTCAAAACTTGACTGGTCATCGGGTGTAGGTACAGCACCATCTTCGTCAGAACTTGGAATCTCTTCCAAGGTAACAGGGACCTTGGGCACTGGTATTTCGGTCCCATGAGGGATGGGACGAACAGCTGATTGCAGATTGGGGTAAGAAATCGACTGCTTCCGTTTTGAGTTATACTATTACACATTACACGAACAAAAGTAACAATCATCACTATGGTTCTTTTGATCGCGCCATACCGTAGGAATCGCATATCGGAAAGCTTCTTTCTTGCCCTTAAACCAATTTTGAAGGTCTTCAACATCGTTTGCAGACTTTATGAGGTGCCCAAACTTTATCCTGATCCCCAAGTGAAAATACGTGAAGTATCCTTTTTTTACAAAGTTCTTAATATTCACTTGTTGCTTTAATGTCATAAATTCGCAACAAATATAACAGAAACTGTCAGGCGAGTTCACACACTTCCGCACAGACGACATTGCACTATATTGAACTCAATAAGATCTTAAAACAATGACGAGTTCACACGATTGTACCGCACCACTTTCTTTACTATCGTAGCGCGCACGTTCAGGTTACAACATGTTTATATTTGTTAATGTAGCTCAAGTAAGGTGTTCCATATTTAGAAATTAATGGTAGTTATGTCTTGTAAATATTTCAAAGAAGTAATCAAAATTAAAGATATATTCATAGGTACAATTAATACCTATGATTTACGACTAAAAGTTAGCCCAAAAAACCCTTTTTGTAAAAAAAAATTGCGTTTTGTAAAATAACCTTATGTTCTTGAATTTTTGGAGTATTTTTTTTAGTGTTCAAAACACTTCAATACATAGAAATCAGTTGAAAATATCTAGACAGCATTTTTGTTGCAGACCTGTGAATTTAGTCGATTAGCCAGAGGCGCTAGAATAAGGAAGACTTCATACAAAGGTCGTCAGTATTGGTACCTCACTCTCACCTATTCTACCGCCTAGTTAAATTAGGCCTTTGTAATTAATGGATCATTCAGGAAAAATAATACAAATTTATTATTTCGTTTCATTTTTTGGTTATTCTAACCGCTACTGGTTTTGAATAATGAGAAATTAAATGCATTAACGCATTATTAAAAATCGGAAAGCTGGTAAAAAGTATTTTTCATGAGGAGTAAGTGGATACAGGTTTGTAAGAAGATATTTAAAGGTAAAAATCATTGATTTTTTTAAATTTAGAAACGGATGCAACGGGCGTAATTTTCCCTGGACGATGTTTCTGTAAAGAGCTAATTAAATAATAAAAAATAACTCTTACTATAAATATTTAGAAAAATCAAGCGAAAAAATTCAAGTGGTGATATATTTTAGCATATATTTACTAAACTTTATTATTTATCTATTCTGTATTTATACCTGAAATTGCAAATCAAACTTTGAATTGTAATTGCAGGGATATAATAGTTTTATGTGTGTTACAATAAGATTATATGAACACTGTCTTCATATTTTTAGTTTAAACGTAAAAAAATGTTATTTGCGTTTTATTTAGGAAAGAGGCGTCAATATATACAGATATTTGTTGAAAAATACAAGTAGATGATGCACAAAACATTTGTACCAATACATTAGCTTTCAGATTGACATCCTCTGAATAACTTTCAATTATAATTCGACATGACTGCACATAATAAACGACGCAAACAAAATGGTTGGAAACAATCGGTTATTGTTTATTATTGGATCTATCCAAATCCAACGCGTGCAAATGACAAGGACAGGTGGGCTGAGTGGCGCCCATTTTAAACGGTGACGCCTGTCCGCCATTTTGTTTTAAACTAAACAGGCAGGAACCTAGTTATCTTTAAATATGTTGTAAATGCAAATTTTATCTACATTTTGTGACTAGCTTTTCGTTTCCCTCTCATTTGCGCAGATTTCATTTTATTTCATTTTTCGCAAACAAAAATTCATTATGATCCGTTTTGTGGCTTATTTATCAAACATACAGACAAGAAGACTCACTATTTCATTTAAAATATTAATATGGTTTGACACGATCTGTGTTCATATAATTTGTGTTAATTGAAGATATTTGTCTTTAGTTTTAGGTTCATATTTATTGGGATTAGAATATACTGTTTTCTACAATTTTTTTTCTTGATGTACCTTGTAGATCAATCTTTAATTTTTATTAATATCTCTTCAAAAGTTGTTCTAATTGCGCAAGGAATATAATGACTTTTGTTCTCTTTTCGTGTATAGAATAAATCTATATTTTCAGTACGCTTACGGACTGAAATGACCTTTATGATTTAGCCTCATACTTATTTATTATTTGAATAATGTAGGCGTATTCTTTTCTTCAAAGTCAAATCGATATTGTAACCGACGAGTCGGTACGTTGGATAACTTATCCAATTAATATAACCTTTTATAAAAGTTTTGCATTTGTACTCCAAAATAAACCTTTGAAATAAGAACACCGCGTCGTTTTTCCTTAAAAGAGCGACCCTTTCCTATATTTAAAATAAGGACGAGACAAGCAATTTCGCCTCAAACTTTTATGTTTTGTTTACTTGAACTTCGTCATTTTGGTGCGGCAAAGTTTTCAACAATGTTTGTAAGAGGTAGGTAGATGCCTACTAAAGGCCTCATTTACATTATATTTGAGGAATTTCGTTTAAGCTATAATTAGAGTTTTATTAAATTGCCCACGATTTCTTAATAATTGTATTATCGAATTCGAATTCAATTTGTAATATATAATACAACCGGTTTTTCTTTATAACGAGTCTTTCGCTACCTTACCCATAAAATTGGTATAAAAAGTTGCTACTTCTGTCGCACAAACAAGCCAAATTTAATTTAAATTTATCCAGATACGATATTCTATATGTCTGTTAAAATTAAACTAACATCCAATTTATTTTAATTGATTTGACGGCATCAGATCCTTATTTTATAATCCGCAGAAGCTTCCATTTTATACTTTGACCATAGGGCGTAACTTTGGTAACAAAACTATAACAAAAACTTCTTTGTTTAGTACTTCATCATAATCAAAGATGGCATTTATGTATTTGAAAACGAATTTTATGTTTACAAATACTGAGTATTCGAAAACATTTGAATTAATTTAAATTGCTTTTGATTGCAATCGTACATGTCTTAATTACCCATACCCGTTGTATATGTCTTATTTCATCGGTAAGGTTTTTTTAAAAAGTGTTTTTCTTATATTAAAATTAATAAGTATATTATCACGAATGAGTAAAAAGTATATAATAACCAAAACAAGACTCCCACCACAAATTATTTTAGCAAATTTGTGTCTAATTTTGTCTTCGTATATGTCACTAAACATCGGACACGTTAAAACGCTGCCCCTCATAATAAATTCTGCTCATCAATGTTTTCAGTCAAATAGCTTTTAAGCTAACAGCGACCTTAATCGGACAGGGTACAGTTTGAATTCGTTTAACATATTAAATTTTATGGCTAAACGAAAGCCAAGTGCGGAAAAATTGGACAAGAGTTGACGGAGAATGCTAATAGGGGCCGTGTATGAAGTTATTCTACGAAGTTATAATTTTCATTTATATGTTAATATTATTGGAATACATGCCTCGACCGTACCCAGGATGGGTATCGTTTTCGTTGTACTTATTTAATGGAGTTTGATAAATTCGGTCGTCTGACACAAAACATTTTTATTCTCGAGCAGTTCGAAACATCGTAATGTAATAAACAAAAAAGTTTATGATGATATCTGATACTCTTTACGGAAAACATATTGAATAGGTTATATATAGACTCAAATAATTATCAGAATAGCAGGTAGGCCATGATTTGTGAAGATATTTGCAGATATCCGTGACTTAATTTAAATGTACAATCCCAACTAATATTGTAAATGCGATTCGAGAAATATCACAATGTTTCCATGGCATATTCAAGCTTATGTAGACGAAATTGCAAGTCGCGCTCAGTACTTACTTATACTCACATTATCTGAATACTACATTTAAGCACTAGTTAACAAATGAGAGTAAATGTTATAACAAAATTGTATTGCACGTGTGCCGTTATTTTTTTGTAATCGATTACAAGTTAAGGAAAGTAAAGATATATTGTCATCATTAGTCACTAGTAATCGTTAGTAATAATTTTTGTCTCTTTTATTATTTATTCATGAAATATTTTATTTCAAATACGATCAATAACTTCGATTTGGATTTTCTTATATATTAATTTATTTACGGAAGAGGTGCATCAAAAGTATGCAAAAAAATCCCGCCTGATCTTACGGAAATCATAAATAATATCAGATAGAATTCTTTACATGCCCTATAGTATAGATCGAATCTTTTGCGCAAATGTCATAGATTAGCATCCCAGGAAAAATATTTTATGTTCTGTAAATATAAAAAATGGTGCCTAGTTAATTGTAGAAAAGAGTATTTTATGTGAGTTTGGACTCAATGGTTTTCAAAATAAAAGATTTACACATATGTACTTGCATCCTCTATTTCAGCCTCCTACACATTACAATTATTAAAACAATAATCTATGTTTAAGTACTTTAAATTTCGTGAACTTTCGCTTTTATATGTTATTGTCAATTTTGGGTACAAAAATTGTAGTATAGATACAAAAAAAACAGATCAAATTTAGAATTGTGAAAATAAATTAAGAAAATATATTAATTTATTAATTTTATTTCACTTTACACTCTACATTTCACGTCAACATACACACTCAGAGTAAAAGCCTCCAAAATAAAATGTCGGATCAATAGAAGATTTTTTTTATTATGTGCGTAGTGGTCAGGGACAGCTAGTAAGTTCAACTACATAGTTGGTATGTGTCCCAATAGATGTATGAAGGAGTTGTAGATTTTGTCATTTCTATTCTTGTCGATATCTCAACAAGTAGAACAGTGTGTGAAAAATGCCTCTTAGTACTTGATATGTTTGTAACTCTAGTAGCAGAGAAACTGGAAATTGAGACGGCTCCGACACGCGTAAAGGAGCGTGCGAGTTGTACACGCGTAGGCGCCATTAGCGTTCAACGAGTTTTGATACTGTCCTCACTAAATATATTTACTGGGAAAGCAAGTGTTAGTACACGCTTTGTATGTTTATAAATAAATAAATTCAGTTTACCTGACTCCGAGATAAGCACTTATGTTACAGATATATAAATACAGATAAATAATACAATATAATACTTAAACACATATTTAACGTTGTTCCAGTAACGAGTGTTTGTTCTTGATGGGGATCAAGATAGGGTCGGACCCGCCGAGTTGTGTAAAAGTAAAATATTTCTTTAAATATTTCCTTATTGTACTTTATACACACTAATACATTTATTGGCCGTGGGGTATCGGTAGAGTAGAATAGTACCTCCATCTGTATCAGTTTATGTAAAAGAGCGAACAGCATAGCTCATAAGCGAAAGGGCGGGGATTGACAGCATAATTCCCGATGCGAAACCACGGTCTGCGAATGCCACCACGCCCAGCGAACCACACCACCTAGCGTAGCTATTATGGACAAAATTCCTCGTTTTCTAGAGAGGCCTATGTTCAGCAGCCCGAAAACTTCCAGTTTTAGGGCTACTGTGATGATGATGATAACAAATCAACTTTTCTGTATAATTTTTATCTTCTCGCAAGTCATCCGCTGAACTGATCTCAATAAACTATGGCATGTTTTGATCCCAGTGAGTGACTATACGTGAAGACCATGATCGGATGAAGTTGGAAGGTAGTTTTCAATAATTAATTAGTAATAATTTTCAATAATTTTCAATAGCCATAGTTCAGCTGGCAGTACGAAAGCAGTTTCAATCCTTTTTTAGAATTCTAGGTCCACATGTTAGATTATCAAAATCAATTCACCAGCTTAGCCAGGAAAACTTAACAAAGAGACACACTCGAATTTATTGTATAAGTTTCGTTTTAATACGTATTTCTAACCTAATAAAAAAATCTAACGCAGAAATTACTGATAAAGTATCTATTTTAATATTCCAGACATCTTATCATCAATCTTAATTAATATTATTTGTACTAACTTCACTTATTAGTCAGAATAAACGAGTTGTATGTAATTAATTGCTTATTATTGCTAAAGAAAAACAAAGAACGGGCCACGACGGCTAAATGACAACCAATTTCTGTCAAAGTGTCAACACAAAAGAAAGCCTTTTTATTGGCTATGTGAGTATTCGACTCGGTTTATTTGGGCTTTGTATTTTATTTAACGTAATGGTCTTAAACACAAAAAATACAGACGCACTTTTGGTTCATAGAAAGTATAAGATTTCAGCTAAGTGTGGAGCTAAAATAATTAATGATAGAAATGTATTAGGTAAAAATACGGTTAAAGACAAATTACAACATGTAGTTTTCTTACGGCTGTTCATCAAAGTTACATCGAAGTGCCGCAGATGAGATCTTAATGACTATTCCCAACATCATTTACGATCACCGAAGTAAATACATCTTGTTAAACAATTCAATAAAGTAATGTGCACTTTTAATAGCAACTTATATATTTCAGCTAAGTGTGCGGTTTAAATAAGTAATGAATGAAATTTGTTACGTACGAATACGGTTTCAGACAAGTTAATGCATATTATTTTCAATTCAACGGTTGTTCTTCGTGGTTTATGTCGAAGTGCTACGCCAGATCTAATTGGAAAAACTTTTTGCAGACCCTTAAGAATTACCGTGGTAATTGTTTTTTGTTTATTGAAAACAATTATATACCTACCTAATGCACATTAACAGAAATCTGATATATGATTGCGTGTGGTACCGGCAGAGTACGATAGTAGCTCCCCCTGTACCAGGTGTCGTTAGAAGCGATTAAGGTACCAGAACCGATATATCGCGGTATATCTATTCATCCGTTAGTGTAGTTAAAATGAACCGGACTGGAATGGGCAGTAGCATTTCCGCCGCGAAGCTACGCTCTGCGATTGTCAACACCCTTATTCAACGATCAATTATGGGCGAAATTCCCCTTTCCTTGGGAAGGGGGAAAACTATGTCCAACAGTGGACTTGCTGAGTGATAATTTGGTGAAATGATTGGTTGAAGATATAGCTATGTATATATATATATATATACATAGCATTATATACATATATATATATATATATATTAAATCAGTCAGGCATTGTATCAGGTTATTGCCCTGCGTATAAACTATATAGAATAAAAAATCCTGACCTTAAGTTGCGTGTCAAACCTTTCAATCGAAGCAAACCTATGAATAAAACAGTCGATAATAACACTGAGTAATAAATTCCATTTTATATTCTGCAAAAGCCAATGTTAGAGGGTATGTCACGACAATTAATCCAATAGAAATTAAATTACAAAAGGTTAATACACTTTGAAAAACCACCCATGATTGGTTCGGTCCTTTGATCGCTCAAAATCACGGCTGTAGGATCGATCACCACGTCAACTGCCAGAAATATAAGTTCCTAACAAAAGGGAATATATGTGCAAAATTATCACACACTAGCTGTGCCCGCGACTTCGTCCGCGTGGAATAGTATTTTAGGTAACATACCTCTTTACCTTAACATATATAAACTTAAAATGTCTTATTTATTTATATCGAACCAGTGGTCTGAAAAGTAAGTTTCAAGTGTCTAGCTCCAGAAGTAGCGAAGCTTCCATACAACTTTTCATCCCCCCTTTCGACCCCTTACAACTCTTTTTTCGAATCAAAAATAGCCTATGTAATAGCCTCAGGGTCTAAAGATTGTTTGTGTCAAATTTCATCAAAATCGGTTGAGAGGTTTAAGCGGGAAAGCGTAACAGACAGACAGAGTTACCTTCGCATTTATAATAGTATAGTAGGGATAATAGCTAAACTTAACTAAACGACTGTGTAGTTACTGTCTGTGCCAACCTGTTTTAACTTTGAGCTTCGCTGTGTATGATGGCTATGCCGCGTCATCTGTCGGTATAGGTACTGCTATCGCGTCTTATGTTACCTGATATAGAGATAGTTAATTTTTTACTCTACCTGAACCTTTAGATATACGAGTGTGATCAATCTAAGTGGAGAAGTTATACAGCTCTTTGGAACTTGTATCCATCGAGACAGTGTAGCTCAAATGCATACGGTGGGGATGGGAAAAAACATCCCACCGCGAAAGCTGCGCTCTGCGACACGCTTGCCTAACGCGGCAATTATGGGCAAAATTCCCATTTTTTAAGGAGCCCTATGTCTATGAGGGTTAGTGGATTTCCAATAGATGCAATGATGGCGATGATGATATATTTCGTACCCGACGTTCATTGTTAAAGATGCCGGAAAAAATTACGTCAACTATAGTTTTTACTAGCCTGCGGTTGATAACTCGGTTAATATATTCACTAACTGCGGTTAATATAAAAAATACACATAGATATATAACATTATATTAATACGTGAAGAGTATTTGTATCCCTTTGTAAGGAAATTACGCAAACTGAAATTTGATGCAGTCAAGGTAAATCTGGATAAGAAGCGCCTAAAGCTAATTCTTTAATATTAAATGCACTATAAATACATTAAAATAATAAATACATTCATTACACACGCAATTACTTAAACTACAAATTGAAATTTTTACATAACGTCATAATAATTTAATTTATTATACACTTCAAACTGCCTTATTATTGTTGTATTTCTTTTCTGTCCAAAGGTTGCCTGGAAGCTTCGTTGCCACCTACAAATATCACAGCCAACAAAACAAAAGGGAGGCTTTAAGATAAGCATACAATTTTTTTCAAATTAGGGATTCATTTTAATTAGCATGATTATTACTTAAATATATGTACCTGTTTATGTATACCCGTGCGAAGCCGGGACGGGCCGCTTGTTACATATAATGTGGTCGAGGAGTCTTCTCGAACCCCGACATAAATAGTAGCTTACAAAAATATATTTACTTAGTTTGATAGCTGAACGCTAATTGAAGAACAGTACAACTTTGGTATGAAACAGAAAACACGAACTTTAATGTGAAAACAGTAAATTTACTGTTAAAACAGTAAAGTTCGTGTTTTCTGTTTATGGTGTGTACAATAAAGAATATTATAATAATTGTTATAATATAATAAGCTAATGCGAGTATGGGAAGCTAGAGAGGTTTGCTAAGATCGTTACAGCAGGCGTGATGTATGTATGTATATATGTATATGACGTAAACATTATTTTTCTATTAACTTCAAAACTTGTTTAATCACACGATATGGTAAACCAGATGATTTATTCCAGAAATGAGAGGCAGCAGCTTTGATACATACTCGTACATATATTTAAATAGGTCTAAAAAGCGTCGAAGCTATATAAACGGCTGATACAATAACCGCCTATATAAGTGTACATAGATTGGCAAAATAAGTACTTGTACTGTTTCAGAAACTCAACACCTTAGAGAAACCCTTTAATTACAAAGAAGTTCGATCAAAGGTGCTTTTACTAATGCTAAAACGAAATCACAGGGACAGTGGCCTCGCAAACGTGTTTCGTCCCACGCTCGAGTTTGTGAACCATTTAGATAAATAATATCACGCAAATGCTGTAGGGAATGTGTTTTTTTAATCTTTGTGCGCTCTTTGCGTTAGCACCTTAATCAATATATGATCGATCGAAAATAAAGTTACGAGTTAGAAAATGAAGTCGACAAACAATCATACAGTTCGTTAAACAGCAAGCGTCCTAGCAGCTTATAGACGTTATATCACAAAGATATTATTAGCGCGTTGCCAACCTTGGATATAATGTCACGTTATCCAATAATATCACTGCTTGTCTCACCCTTACCAAAACGCAGCAATGCAAACACTGCTATTTCGCAGTAGAAATGGGCGAGAGTGAGGCACCAATGTAGACTCATGTACTACCTGCATCTACCGCAATCCTGCAATTCTAGTCAGATCGTCTGTCAGCCGTCGTCAAGTCAAATATTTTGCTGGCAAATTGTGTTAATTAACAAGCAATGATACATTTTTATCTATTGTATTGGCAACACTGTGTAAAAGTGTCAGTGACTGTCTATTGTCGACCCGCCATTATTGTTCAATTAAACAACGTTTCTACTTATAAAATATAGTTTCATTAATTCAAATAATAACAGATTAGTTTTGCACTGACGCTACATTTTTAGTTAACCCAATTATTTTTCTATTTCATGTTTGAAATATAAACTGCAACGTGAAGATTTTAGTTCACAAAGTCATTTTATGAATAAAAACTATTTTTCAACCAGATTTTGTAAAATAATAATTGTTTTATCAAAATATTCCGCCATTTATTATTACTCATGTTTACCGCTAATTTTATATCAATTATGACGCAGTGCAAAAAAGCAGAGCAGTAAATAATCTCGTTGGTCTACAGATCTAGCAATGCAAATCTGTCAAACCTTTCAAGTGATAGTGATCGCTGAAGGCTTAGATGATTGAATTGAATTGAAAGTTTGATTGAATTGAGAAAGTTAAAATAAAAGGTTAATAAAAGTTTTTGTTCTGTTTATTTTATCAAGTAATAAAATGTCTAAACTACTATAGCAATTATATGAACTTTGTACTTAATACCTCTCTCTCTATTGCCGCAAGAAGCGACTGAGGCACCAGAACCGACAGGTATATTCATCAAACACAGTGTAACTTAAATACACAGAGTGGGGAAAGGCAGCGGTGTCCCCGTCGCGAAACCTACGCTCTGCAAATGCCAACACGCTTGCTCAGCGCGCGAGTTACAGGCAAAAATCCCCCTTTATTGGGTTGGCTTATTCCTAATAGTGAACGTCAAATGGCTGATACGATGAATGTAGGTTTGTATTCATACTTAT
>JACJUM010003147.1:4298709-4439582 GCA_020976665.1 Heortia vitessoides
CCCTGTGCGTTTAAGCTACACTATTTCGGCCCTCCATTAGTCAGTTCTGGTACCTTGGTAGCCTCTCTGATCACTTCTACTGAGGGAAATACCATTCTACATGATATGAATCGTTCGCGATATTCCTTTACAATGAAATAAGAAATGTTTGCGTAGCCTATGTAAAACACATCCACGGTACAGTTGCTTGCATAACAATGAATGCCATCAACAGACAGCATGTCATTGATATGTAGCAAAAACTATGTCGGGTATAGTACTTGACATTACGAGGTGGCAGGCTTATTTCAGAGCAGCTATTGCCTCCGAAGAGTTATATATAGACAAAATAGGGATATTTAGTTTATACGGTGTCTTGAAAGGTATCCATTTGACGTGATAGTCCATTACGTTTGTGTTTTGTTATGCCATAAGGTATCGAGGTAGAGTAAAATAGTTCCTTCTTATATACCAGGCGTCGTAACTATAAATTAGTCTGATGGCGATAATACTGAAATAGCATAGCTGAAGCAGTAGAAACTTCGTTGTAAAGAATCTTCTTTTCTGCAATTTTCCTCACTACGTCGATGTAGAAATAATGGGCAAACGTTCTCTAAAATGATAAAAATCAATTGTACCAGGTCCTACTACTAGCACAATTGGAATCTCAGCAATGGCCATCCGCCAGCTGACTTGATGATATGTTTTTGTTTCATATTCTGGTTATTTTTTTTATTTCTTATAATTATTTTAACTGATTCATAATTAGCTTACATTGCTTCAATAGCACTTTATTTCCCTAAGATTCAGAGATCTTATGCATTTATTATATCATTATCGCAGCCGTTGAACATCCATTACTGGTCATGGGCTTTCTCAATAAAGGGGGAATCGTGCTATATTTGCCGCACTGGGCTGACGATATAATACCTTAGTCGCCTCTCACCACACGTATAAGGTAATATAGTGAATATTAAAAAAATAATTACCCTGAACCGTGATTCTTGAGCTTCAAACTAAAATTGTTAATATACACTAGAATGAAAAATCAGCGTAATGGCAAGCTCTTCTTTTGACTTTGTCTCCTTCGTGTGATATCGTAGGGATATCATTAGCGCGCCACTAACCTTGTGACTCCAGGGATAGTATGATACATCACCAATTAATACCCCTACTTCTCGCTTCTCTATCATATAGTATCTACTGCCAAACAATTTTCCATGGAGACATGGTTGTAGTAGAGTACAACCTCAGGTGAAAATATCACGAATAAATGCACAGAATTATCTGCTTGAGACGTGTTTGCCTGTCTATCCTTTAATCTCAAATTGGAGATTCAGCCATTGTCTGTGGCCTGACGTCTAGGGTGGCACAGGTGTGAGAGGTAGGGGGGACCTAGGGTTGTCGTGAACTGACATCACAAATTTTAAGAGTCGAGGTTTCGATCCTCAAGATTTCTATGATTTATTTACAAATATTGAACTAATGCAAGTCTTTTTGCGTTTGGGTGTTAAATATGTATTTAAGTATTATATTTGTGATTCTTCTGTTGTTATCATATCCGTAACACAATTGCTTTTAGCGACTTTAATTGACTTGAATTTTGAAGTTAGGTGAATATATGTTATATATTGACCTATACTTAAAATAGGAATCTATGTATATAAAAGTAGAAGCTGACTGCCAGACATATAAACGCAGGGCCTAAACTATAAAGGTTAGAAACTTGAAAACAGATAGTACATTTATAAGACTATCTACCTACGAAAAACATAAAGGCCTAGTGCTTTACCATAAACAAGGTGATCAAAAAGAATATAGTTTTATTACTTACCAGTATTTTAACATTATATCGACGTAAAGTAACAGCCCTAGGTTATCAAACGACGCAGTTCCCAGCAGTGACGTCACCGCCCGCGGATTCCCCCACTTAATTGCATCGGCCAACTTTTCACCGCCGCCTGTAAAAATGTTTAATGATCCCTTTCGAAGTTCTCTTCTGGAACATCCTAAAGTTTTACAATCGTTATTGAGTTTCGTGGGGAATTACTAGGTATTATTATCCGTGGTGGAGGTGAAGTCTCACTTAAAATCAAAATTATTACTTAAATTTTTTTATTCGATGACAGTATAAATACAATTTTAAACACGTTTTTATTAGTTTGGAATATATGTATTTATGAGGATATTATTTATTCGTTATTGTACAAGTAGAGACATTATTTCTGAATCTGTAACTGAATAAAAAATAATTTGAAGTAAAGGCTATTTATTATTGATCCGTCCAATAATACTTATATTATAAAAACGTATATTACAAAAAACAGTAACAAACTGTTTATCAAGATTTTAGTTGCTCTTTCACGCCAAAACGGCTTTATACATAATAAACGAAATTTGGCACAAATTCGAGATCATACACTAGAATAGCATATAGACTGCTTTTTCACCCAGAAAAATGGTAATATATGCCAGAGAATGACAGCCCATTTTTTTCCCGTAAAAAATACGGTACTCGTCTGATAGTTTTGGTTCTTGTTCAAGAAGTAGTTCCCATATTTACAATTAATTTAGAGATTAGAAAATGACATAAAGAAAACCATATTTCGGAAATTTCTAGTACCATTTTTTATTACTTATAATATTATTATTATTTTTAAAACTTTATTAGTAAGTTGAAGTGGCTGTGGGCAGGGCATTTGGTAGTAGACCCGATGGCCGATGGAATCGTAAGGTTCTGGAATGGAGACCACGTACCGGCAAGCGCAGTGTAGGGCGTCCACCCGCAAGATGGGCAGAAGATCTGACTAAAACCGCAGGATCGCGCTGGACACAGGCCGCATACAACCGGTCCTATTGGAGATTACTTGGGGAGGCTTGTGTCCTGTAGTGGACGTCTTATCGCTGATATGATGATGATGATAGATATAGCTCTATATTCTGGGGTTAGATGAAGATGTACATGTTTGTGTGGTATGTTTTCTTTTCTAAAATGTCTTTAAACTCAGTGTGCCTCTTGGCATAGGCCTGATCAAAGAATTTCCACTGTAATCTGTCCTGAGTTACCCGTCTCCACCTATTCATTTTCGTACTAACTCGTTGTTAAATACTCGTTGTACGGCAGGAGCACAATACTCTTCAAGGGAGCACAGCTGTTTAATGCTTAACCTATAGAAATAATTGATACACTTAACATTTTAAAAGCCAAGCGGAAAAACCTAAATAATCATAATTTATCTTTATCTTATTTTAAATTGATTTGACGTCAATTTATTTGTTTAATTTGATATAACCTGCTTTTGTTTCAATTCAATATAAAATATTTCCATTAAATGTATTTCAATTTTATTCAATTAATGTAATATGATATAAAATTCATCATCAACATATCGTTATTGAAAGTCCACTGTTTGACATAGGCCTCCCCAAGAAAGGGGAATTTTTGCCCATAATTGCCGCGCTGGGCAAGCGTGGTGGCATTCGCAGAGTGCAGCTTTTGCAACGGGACGCTGCTGCAAATCCCCCGCCTTTCACATTTTAACTACACCTTTTCGGATGGATATACCTCCATTTGTCGGGTCTGGTTGATTAGTTGCCTCTTATGACACCTGGTACAGGGGAGGTACTAATCTACTTTGCCGGTACCCCACGGCATGTAACTAAAATATAAAATTACTTGTACTTCATCTTATTGTGAGTTATATTTTTTTTAATGAGAAATCCATTTCTTTTACCATAAATCTGAGGATCTCGTATTTCAAAGTCGTACAATAATGATAAATAAATTAAATTATATTTCTCAAGTTGAAAAATCAAATACATACAAACAATAATATTTTTTATACGTCTCATTGAATTTTATTTCACTGTACATTTTATTTTATCTCGACCATTATTCATAAATATCATAATAGCCAAAACTTTTATCACTATTCGATTTACTATTGTCGGTACTTCAAAAACTTTTCTTTTGTTATGATATACTTACGTCAAGTTATTTTTGTTTGTCTGGGATATGATCGAACCCCACAATAGAGATCTTCGACTTTGCCAAATGGATTTTACCAACCAACAAATAAAAATCTTTTATCAACGCGCGAGTTGAGAGGTTGTGAACCCTTGTATTTGTATTAGAAATCCCTTTTACTCGACGCGGTTTTCTTTTGATAAGGGAAATATTTGGCATGCTTCGAATGTGTGAAGATTCTTATTTTTGTGGTGGGTTTTGTAACAGTACACATTAATTCGAGTTACTTTTATAAATAATTGTTATTGGAGAATAGCCTTTAGCCATAGGAGGCGACTAAGGTACCAGAACCAGCGAAATAGTCTAGCTGATAATGCACAGCAGCATCTTCGACTCGAAAGCTGCTCTTGCGATTGCGAACACGCTTGCCCAGCACGGATTTTAAGGGCAATATTCCTTATTTCTTGGAGAGAGTTTTGTCTAACAGTGGACTTCCAATGATGACATATGGCAGTGAAACGTGGTCTCTAATTATAGGCCTCATCAGCCAACAGAAAACAGCCCAACAAGCTATAGAGTGAGCGATGCTTGGAGTCTTTTTGCGCGATCGAAGAAGAATTGAAAAGATCGGTAAATAACTAAAGTTACCGAAATAGCCTGACGAATTGGCAAGTTGAAGTGGCAGTGGGCAGGGCACTTAGTACACAGAACCGATGAACGATGGAGTCATAAGATACTGGAATGGAAAACACATCCCAGCAAGCGCAGAGTAAGACGTCCACCCACAAGGTGGACAGATGATCTAATTAAAACCGCAGGATCACGCTGGACGGAGGCCGCATACGATCGGTTTATTGAAAATCACTTGTTCTATATTCAGCAGAGGACATATAGTATTGCGGCTAATATGAAGATGATAAATAATAAAGTAGCCTAAGTTACTCGTTATAACATCAGCTCCCTTCCAGTAAAGGTGTCATTAAAATCTGTCGAGCCGTTTCGGAGTTTACCTCAAACAAAGAGACATAAATTTGAAAATATTTATTTTTATCCATATTTTTTTTATTCATTTATTTATTTTGTTCATATTCATTTTATTTATAGTATAGTTTTTTTTTTATTTTATACATACACATGCCTATTTGAAAACGCTGTTATTTTAATATTACAAACGTCAAGAATATATATTAATATATATAAAACAATTATGACGATAAATAATAAGTATAAGAACCCTTATCTTTCAAGTGAAATCAAACTGCAAAAAGTATTATAATCGGTTAAGCCCATCCAGTCGGTTCAGTTCATCCCAGATAAACACCGTGACGTGAATTTTTTATATATAGAATGATGGTAAAAGAGGTAATACGAACCATTTTAGTAAGCTGACGTAAAGAAGCGAAGTAATTTCTTCAAAAATAGCTGGTGTTAGCCAAACGGCTAACTCCTATAATTAAGGCTGAGCTAAATTTTAAGCCAATTCAGCAAACTGCGTAGAAACGGCGATTAGGCAAGGTTTTCGGGTGAGCTTTTAAAAGAGTTTTATTTTAAAGTGGAAGCCTTCAGTTCCTCTGGAGATTTCGTAAAATACATTACGTGATTATTTCCAATAGGATAGTATTTATCCGATCGAAAGGTATTTGTTTTTAGACGAATGAGTTCATCTTAGTATGTGTGGTTGTAAGCTTAAAAAATAGATTAAAGAATATTGTGATAAGAAATCGATGTGGTGTAAAAGATGTCGTGACAACAATCATCATCATCATCATCATTATCATAACAGCTGCGAAACGTCTACTGCTGGTTATAGGCCTCACCAAGGAAGGGGGAATTTGCCCATAATTGCCGCGCTGGACAATCATGATGGAAATCGCAGAGCGTAGTTTCGCGATGTGAAAGCGGCCTTGTTGCACTACTTTCATATACCGCCACCTTACAGTGAGAGGTACTATTTTATCCTGATGGTCACATGGAAATAATGATAACAATAGAGAAAGGAAAGTTGAGATGGATAGAGATTTAAAAAGGATGGATGAAAGTATTGACTGCATAAATATATAGAGCGCAAGTGTATGGAAGAGTAGGCATAGAACGGCCTTGACGACGAAACATACCTTAACTAGATAGAAGAGGCATTAAATAAAAACAGGTCAGAGGTACCAAGAATAAACAAGCGTGTATGAAAGGACTTATGCGAGTGAAGGAAGTGAGAAAGAGTATGCCAAGATCCATAGGGATTTCCACAGTTCGTAATGTTGTGTTTCGGTTTTAAAGGTGAGATAGGCAGTTAAATTTCTGGGTAATCTATACTAGTATTATAAATGAGAATGCAACTACTAGCTTGTTACTCTCTTTCACAACGACACGGCTAAACTTTGACACAGGTATTATTGTTAGTCTTAGATTACTTTTTATCCCGACAAGAGGTGCCCGTAGGAGATTATTTATTACTGTACTTAATATACATATAATAATATACACACATAACTGATCGCCAGCACGTGGCACTGGACAAAGATAAATGATATCAGACCTTAAATTTACGTTAATTTTTTTTATAACATTTTAAACTATTTTTCATAAATAGACATGACACCGTATCACAATAAAATACTTAAATACATATTGAACACCCAGTCACTGAACTAATACAAATATTTATCATACAACTGTTTGTCCTGGCGAGAATTGAATCTACGACCCGTCATTTATTATAGTTTAAGTAATTGATCGTATCATTTGTTATTGCCTTATTAATGAAATTCCGATAGTAATGTTTCGTTAATATTAAAAATTAAAAGTCGGATTAAAACTTTCTAAAGTAAAATTAATTGATAACAAACTTCGAAAACGCCATCTTCAAAATTCAAACTAAAAATCACACACTTCTTGAACTGACAAATGGCTGCCCTGCTCTATAAGTCAAAGGAATTTATACTGGGGAGATGGGATTCTGGAAATTTATAGTCTAAACCTCTCAAGGGAGCTTGAAAACATCGTAAAGTTAGTGAAAAACCCACGGAACTTTATTATTAATGTCCTGAAGTCGTATTTTGTTAAAATTTGGAATTTATCGCCTACAAGTTGGGAGAAGTTGGCAGACTATGTGTAAAAACTAACGTGTTGGTTGAAGTAAATATAAATTAGAAGTCATATTCATTTTGTGAGTGAACTTATCTAATTTTAAGCAATTTTTGAACGTAAATAGTTTGAAAATTGTGAGAAGGAAAAGAACGATAGACTTTTGGTAATCTTTTGGTAACTAATTTTTTAATAATTATTTATTTCATTTCATTTGTAATGAATGGCTGAATAATAAACCGATTTGCGGAATTCTTTCACTGATAAAAATCTACGTTCTTCTTGAGTAAGACAAGCTATATTATATTAAAATAATAATTAAAAACCCCTACCTAAAGTGGAAATTTGTAAACGCATTAAAAATATATTAACGGGTACGGGCTCGATTTAAAAAACTTACAGCTGTAAAATTACATAGCGAGTTACAGAAGCTGATTTTTAACCGCTTAATATTACAGGAAAGGGAACTACAAATACGCGGGTAATTCACGTAGCACCACCAGTTTTTTATATAACATAATTTCATTGTACGGTAAATCAAATAAGCAACATCTTCTCTCTTTAAAAACGAGCGTCAGTTGAATGTAGGCGCTACTACTCATAATAAAACTACTTTTTAACGGCTTTAAAACGCGGTTTACTATACAATCTTGAGAACGGTTACCGGTTACCGGTTAGTATAAAAATTTAATTAAGCTGAAGACTTTCAAAAGTCTTCAACTTGGTCGGCGTATATTCTTCGAGGTTTACATTTATCAACTACGCTATTAATTTTATTACTTCTATAATTCTACTTTCATCCATCCGCTCTTTATGGCAAAAGTTTGTCATTTCATTTCAAACTCTTTAAATCTTAGCGAAAATGATATGACGTGTAAAAATATAGTTTGATCAAATTCTTAGACTACAGGTAATTTTTTTGAAATTTTGATAATATTTCTTGAACTAACCTATGAAACTTGATGAGTCTTAATGAAAACTTAATAAATTTATATATTTTTGTTTCACCTGTAAATTATTTTTTATGTCGTTTACATATACTCGTATCTTTACTTTGTACTTACTATGGAGTAATATTATTAGTATAAAAAACTACTTTTTAATTGGTTTGTTTATCCATAGAAACGGAACTTTTATATTTCAATTTATTTACAGCCTGCGACATCTGTGATTCATCCACGCAGAAAGGTGTTGTCACAATTGTTTCATGTGGTACTACAGCGCAACTAGCAGTAATTTGTATGGGGATTGATTCATTGGTATATAGGTCGGGTATAATTTAAAATCAAATATAGAACACAGTCGTGTCAACTTTTTGACACCGAACTAGATGCTCAGATTTTTCGATCTCATTTATTTTTAAAACGATATTTCGTTCCTAGTTGGAACAAATTCAAAGGCATTCAAAACGTCCAAGTAAATAAAGATAATCGTGACAAAAAAGTTATAGAACTTAGAATTTTTATACGCGTAAACCATTATATTGTCTGTGTTAGGGTTGGTTAGCGTTTGTAGAATAGTTTCTTATTAATCCGGATTATGTTATCTTTCAAAGGCACGTGTTGGAGTTCGGTGGCCAACCGTTGGCGGATGTCGGCTCGTAGCGGCCCTCAACGGCAGAGGAGCGTGGGCAACGAGTTTCCCTTTGTTTACCCGAGCCTACGTAATTTAATTTTCTACCGTAGGTTTAAAATTTGACTCTACATCCGTAATTATAATGTTCATTTAAAGGAAAAAACCGAAAAATCATCATATCTACAGCAACACAACGGGCCAATAAAAACAGCAACAAAACATTGACGGGCCTGATGGCGCAGATGGCAGTGATCGTATCTTATGTGCAAAGGGTCGTAGGTTTGATCCCTATCCAGGACAAATATTTATTATCATGATATTTGTGTTTGTTCTGTGTCTGGGTGTTAAATGTGCATTTAAGTATTATATTTGTAATTTTTCTATTGTCTGATATCCGTAACACTAATGCAAATAAACTTTTAAGTAATAAAATCAGAAATAGTATAATATAATGAAAATTATCTGGAAAAATAATCTATATGAGGGAACTGGTAAATCTAAAAATACAGATAATGGCTTCAAACTTGAAATTAGTGACAATCTAATAGAACTCAAGAATGGGGGAACTTTGCCTATAATTGCCGCCCTGAGCAGTCGTGTTTGCAGATGATACTTCCCATTTATTCGAAGTGAAAAGACAACAGGCTCTTTAAGATAATGTTAACAACACAATATCGAAAGTAATGAACTAGTTTAACGTAAACAATTTGACTCTTAATACAAAAAAAGACAGGATGTATTAAATTTATTACACCAAATGTTACACAAACACATTCACGCTTATTTGTTAAGAATGAGAAGGTGGATATAGTCAACACTACAGTGTTCTTAACTCTTACCCTGGACAGCAAGCTAGAATGGGGATCTTATATAGTTGATTTAATAAACTTCGTTCTGCAGCTTCGCACTATACAAAATTCATCAGTTACCAGACTTAGACACAGCTCGCCTAGTTTATTTTACCTATTTCCACAATGTCTTATGTCTTATAGTATACTACTGGGGCTAACGCGGCTGAAGTAAATTTAATATTTGTAGATACTACAGAAGAGGGCTTATTCTTGCGATTTGTAAAACGACTTAAAAAGTCACAGAAAAAAAATAATGCATCTCTATAAAAACATAGACACGTTTAAGCAAACCTATGGCATATATAATTTGAATGCCATAAAAAAAAATTACAATAAAATACGAGGCAGCATATCATATCATAAAGATTAATGAATTTCAAAATTACCTAAAATGTAAGATTATTTCTAAAACATATTATAGAGGTTTAATGATAAAACTGCCTGGTATTGAATTGGTCTTACCTAGCTTTAAGACAACGGTAATTGTAAGCGCCGACGCCGGTAGGGGTTCCTTTAATACTAACTATTTAGTACCTTTATAACCACCAGTTTTTTGTTGTAGGTTCCTTTCTGGTGGCTCCTGTAATGAACCTGCATTTAACTTAGTTTTAAAACCCGCCTGGTGCCGGCAGACTAGTACAAGGTAGGCCTAATATAAATGTAAGATGTCTCTTACGATCCCGTCAGGTGATCGGGGTCATCAGTAATATGAATATAATGTAATTTAGCATTTCATACTTCTGTATCAAAATTGTTTAATTTATTATTTTTGATGATTCGATAGTGCTTATAATATGTCTACTTTAAAGAATATTTTGATACAATTTGATTTAATAGACTTATTACGAAGTCAGGTCAATGTTTGAGATGTGTGAATAAATAATTATACATACATAATATCAGCTATAGAAGTGACTTAATCAAGATATTTGATCCCACAAAAACCGGTTGCAGGCAAATTGCATCCAACATGATCCCGCTATTTTAATCTGAATAGTTATTAAGAATTGTCTGTGTAGATGAATGACTGCTGATATTTAAACGTATCTCTAGTATTGCTTTTAGACGGGTCCGTTGGCGCAGATGTTAGTGATCCTATCTTGTACGCTAAAGGCCGTGGGTTCGATCTCCACCCAGGAAATATAATTATATGATGATATTTATTTTGTGTCTTGTGGTAAAATATATGTATTTAAGTAGTATATTTGTGATTCCTGTAATTGTTGTTTGTAACGGAAGTGCTTTTAGCGATTTATCACGGAGTCTGGTCAATGTATAGGACTTTGTGGGAATTTATTATTATTAATATTATATACTTACAGTTTAGGTAGAAGAATAACTTGCTAACAATAAGCGCAGCCTTAGATATAACCCAATGTCAGCACTGACTGAATGAGTGAGTGAATGAGTTCTGAATGAGTTTTACTTGGTTGTAACTTTTCAGTCTGTGTTTCATACACTGGTGCTATATATTAATCTATCTATTTTATTTATTTTTCTGTGTGCTTTAAAATCTTCCCTGTTTTAGTCTGCAATCGCTTTTTTAAGTTGAAGACCCTTTGTATGTGTTGTATGTACTAACGCTATGGTATGCAGTTGAAATGGTTCTTTCTTCTTTCTTATTTTATGTCGTTTGCAAACAAGCATACGGTCCGCTTGATAGTAAACATGCCCGCAGCCTATTGATACTCGTGTCATTACAGGGATATCACTATCACGGATGCTATTTTGCGGTAGAAATAGATGAGAGTGAGGTACCAATGCAAACAACTTTGTAAAGATTTAACTCATGTTTCTACTTATGAAAAATAATTATAATATAATAAATTTGTGCTGTCACTTAAAAACGACCTAATCTGTTGAAAACTGTTTAAATGTAAAACCAGGGCGGTAGTTACTTGTAATTATTATAATGAGGACTTGGGTTTCAGTTACATATATTAGTTTCTCATAATCATGTTAACACCGTCAATTTAATATTATAAAAGTAACTACCAATACTCTAAGGGTAAGAGTCATAAATGAAATAATTTTCAATTGTTTTCAAAAGGATACTCCAGAAATATTTTGATTAAAGCGTAAAATGTAAATAAATATGAATATCTATTGCAGGAAATGCCACTCGCTTTAAAGAAGCCGTCAAAGAAACCACAAATCACAGTACAAAATCAAAAATATGTATCACAATACTTAGGTTACTGTTAGGAAAATTCTATTTTATTGTAAAGAAACCTGCAAAAGAAAACATGCTGTTCTCATGTTGTCTTTTGCAAGTTTCATGATCTACGCAGTTCCAGGTGTATAATATACTGGTTCTGACGATGAGTGTGTGGTATTTCCGACGGTTCACTCACTAAGTAGCGGTGTACGGCACGCGGTTGGTTATTTTTGTGTGGTGAAAGCCCAACATAAGTACGCTGACTCCTCGTGCTGTTTGGTATGCGGTAGGTAAATTTTTTCCTGCTTTAAGAACAATTGATAAACCGCCTTCTTTGCCTAGTACAGGGAAGGTTTTATTCTTCTTTGCCAGTACAACTTTAAAACTAAGCTTAAATGTTTAAGATTAAAAATAGTTTTTGGCTGTATGTCACTAATCATATTTTGAATATACCACATGACCTCGGTAGAGATCAAACTTCCTAGCCCTTGCCAGTGAATAGTGTGTAAACACAGATAACTGTTAGTTTGTGCTCGCATAAAAAAAAGAATAATTCAATTCTACAGTCCCCGTGGTCCATTTCATGCGGATTACAGCCGACTGTCCGCAGTGGTGTTATTGACAAGGGTCGCATTTTATTAAGAGTGAATGAGAAATAAAATACCCACTATTTTTTCAGAGGTCCTTCAGATGGTCATGTGATAGTATAAGGTATTTTATCACAATTATCTTAGAAGCTGTGCACCGAAGGGCCGGCTGAAGAAAATAGTACCTCATTTTTAAAATAGCACCTCAGTTGCCACCACGCTTGCCCGGTGCAGCAATAATGAGCAAAATTGACAGGCCTATGTCTATCAGTGGACTTCCAATAGCTATAATGATGATAATTTTGAAATCAATCATCATAATTATATCAGCCATAAGATGTCCACTGCTGGACAAGTAACCTCCATAGGACCGATTGTAGGTGGCCTGTCCCAGCCTGGCCTAATCCTGCAGTTTAGTCATACCATTTGTCAATCTTGTGAGAGGACACCCTACGTTGCGCTTACCGGTACGTGGTCTTCATACTATATATAACCTTTTATTTTTATATATATTTTATATATATTATATAACCTTACGATTCCATCGGCCAACACTTTTACGTACAAAGTGCACTGCCTCTCCAATTTACTTATCCGCTAGGCTATGTCGCTATCAAATCTCCTCATTCCTCCTCCTTCGTTCCCGCAGAAAGACACCGAGCATTGTCTTCTCCATAGCTCGTTAGTATATTTTGAGTTCGCTTAGACCAAAGGTCGAAACCAATAAGGTCACATTGATCGAAGACATTCGTCTTGAGACACTGAGGTATGTCAGACAAGAAGATGTTTCGCAGTTTTTCAAACGCTGCCCAGCCGCGTAGGATCCGACGATTGACCTCTTTCTAGAAGTTGGACTTTCCTAATTAGACTAATTGTCCTATGTATACGTACGAAAAAACTACTTCAAGAAGCGAGCTCTCAACTAAAACTGGGATGGGTGCAACATATACACAGGGGTGGGTAGGTACAAAATATCCCAGCGCATCCTGCAACTTAACAATTTTCTCGTCAGTACTCATTGTCCGAATGTTGTATTTTACCAGGGCAAATTTTCGAATGGGCGATAGAAATGCGACTACCGGATATTATCAGCACCCCCTACTCTGTCGTTACTATCACTGCCAACGTAGCTGGGAATAACGTAACTGCCGGGGACTGAGGTCTTGGACAAATTTTCAATTTTCATTTTAGTGGTTTGTCCTTATAATTGTCACTCTGGGCAGGGGCATAGTGACAATCGTAGGGCTTTACTTTGGGACTAGGAAGTCATCTCCGCCCTTTACATTTGAGTCACGATCGTAGAATGGGTATACCGCCATCTGTCGGTTTCGGTAACTTAGTCGCCTCTTACGACACCTAATAGACGCATATAAGTAACATTCTAATCTGCATTTTTCAAATAAATCTAAAATGATATAATACTTTTTTACAATTACTCATTAAATACATTTTCTTGAGTTTTTTTTATTACAATAAGTTGACAAATAAGCATACAGTCGCGTAGTAAGCGCCACTGCAGTCTATAGACGCTCGTAATATTACAGTGATACCTATATTATAGGGAATATGTCACATTATCCAGTAATTTCACTGGCTGTCTCACTCTTCAAACCGGAACACAGCAATGCTAACACTGCTATTTGGCGGTAGAAGTAGGTGAGAGTGAGGTACTAATGCAGACGACCTTTGTATGAGGTACACTTCATGTAAACTAAATACAATTACTTTTTTCAGTTTACTCAACAGTTTACAGTTTCAGTTTAATGTGTCGTTTACTTTGTGGCAACCGATTTAAAGGTACACAAAATCATTGTGTCAAGATCTTGGTATTACGCAACTACTACCCTCATAAACATTTCAAAAGTATTTGATTTGATTTTGATCTTTTTCTTTGTCTTTGTTGCGTTGGGACTCGGGAGTTGTAATGAAACGCACGACTGCTGAGTAAATAGGTACTGTCTGTTTATATCAAATTAACACTAGACCTTTTATATTTAAAATATCCCCTCTGTATGGGTAACCGGCAATTTTTATAGCCGAATAAATAACACACGTATGCCTAATACCGATCGGTAGGTTCTTATTAATTTTACTGCAAAATGCAAAGCAGAAAGAGAATAAGATAATAATAATGATAATAATAATTAATAAATTAAATAAATAAATAATAATTTGATTTAATAATGATAATTTTGATGATAAATTGATTTTTGCCCATCCTAATCGCCAATATAAAACTATTGGAAAAGTTGTTCAACTACAATAAACAAGTTGAGTTCTTTAATTACTACGCCATGAGGTACCCAATCATTGTCATAAGATGCATAATAAAAATAAACGTTCGGGGCGACCAGAAACGTGGATGAAAGTATCTCTCAACACCAAATCCACCAAAATTGGACATTAAAATCAAATAAGATCAAATCCGTGCTACAATTAAAGCTAGACGAGTATCCACAATGAACGGATCGCTTCAAACAATAAATCGGCCGCAATGGTTTCGCCAAATAAAGGTAGTTACGTAATAAAAACAAGTTGCGTAAAACAGTTAGGTCCCGATCGATCCTGCCCTTCACCTTGAGCCTCCCTCACCCCACCCCGCCGTTCCCGGATTCCCGGCAAAAACTGCCGCCCCGGTAGCGTCACCAACCTTCCTTATGTACAGGGATATTCATAAGGGAACTCTGAATTTTCGCGCTTGTACAATGAAGTTCGTGTTGATGCGGATAATTTTCTTTTAGCTCCGGCATTCAAAGGGAATTGTTCTCACATTTTTTTCAGTACCGATATTGTGAGACTTCCGAAAATTAATTCGTAAGATCTTGTAAAAATATATTAAAAATTGAAGTAAACTATTCTTTTTATTAATGAAGAATTGCCGAAGGGAGTGTTGTATTAAACTACGAATTAACTTCCTCGATGAGTCCATTGCGTATTATTCATTTGCAAATATTTATCTCTACTCTAACAACATAAATGTTTGATCGTCTTAAATAAATAATATAAAACAATATACAACTGCTAAAATTTTCAAATCAAATTCGTTGGAAATATCGAAGTATAGTATGAAATTATTACATAATATCTTGCCAGCCTACACTACTTTCATGTAAATTATATTATCTATTTACAAGTACATCTTTTTCTAGCGATCCGGAATTACTCCTTTCAGCAAATTACGCTTTTAAGTTTGTAATGTGAGGGATTAAGATGTTTTGATATTCTACATTTCTTCTGAAAATAAATTGACACAACAATAAAAATGTTTAGAAATTATAAGTAACTTTTCTGATAGACAATGAAGTTATTAAAATCAAGCATAAATATATTGAACCTCAGTTAAAGCTTATGTATTTTAGAACATTTAAGTATAAATCCCAGATTCATACAAATGGTGGTAACTTGACGCCGCGTCACTTTCTCTCGCGACAACAATGCCAGTTCCGATTTAATTGAGTCATATTTCATTACAAATTATATTTTATGGCAACACTCCTTGTTCCGTTCTCACCGAGTATTTGTAACTCGATTGTTAATTTAGATAATATCAATTCATGATACTTGTTTGTATATACTTTACCATCATCGTGGGCCTACTCGAGAAAGGCGGAATTTGGCTATTACTGCGGCGCTGGGCAGGCGTGGTGGCAATCGCATAGCGAAGCTTCGTTATGCTGTTGCTTATCCCCAACCCCATTGCATTTGTGCTGTACTGTTTTTGGATATACGGTCATCTACCGGTTACGGTACCTCAGCTACCTTTTACGACACTTGGTAGGTTGGTAGTGGGACTTACTATTATACGGCCTACTTATTGTTAGGACAAAAAGTAAGTAATATATTTTCAGTGAGAAATGTCAGATTAAAATTGCACCGTGCTTAGTTTACGGCGGCGGATAGCAATTCCTACGTGAGATTTATCCATGTGGGTCAAAAAAAATTAAAAATCCGTCGGACTATCCATCTTTTTGATTATTGGTCATTATTTTAGAAAGAAAAACGTTTACATGTATATTTCGAAGCTGAAATATAGAAAAAAGCATTTTTTTTGCAGATAACATACTGATCATAAATTTAAATTCGATTATGATATTTACAAATTCAAGTTGATTCTGTGAAGGTATAAAGATCTGTCAAGAATTTCTGGTAGGTGCTTGATACACATAGCATGTAACCCGACCTATTATAAATATTCTGGGAAGATCTTTGTCCTATAGTGGACATCCTATGGCTGACATAATGATAGTAAAAATGTTTGTTCTGGGTGGGGAACAAACCCACGACCTCTGACGCATAAGATATAGACACTACTAAATGCACCATTGGGCAGGTCAAATACATTTTGATCATCATTGCAGCTATTGGAAGACCACTGCTGGACAGTCACCAAGAATGTTGATAGGAGCTGAATTATACTTATGTGATTACAGCTGGAAAGAAATAACGGCTCTCACAGTATAAGAAATGGCGTCCATTGACATTCGCAACATAGACAGGTATTGATAAAAACGTGTTCTCCGTCCTCACCAAAACCTGATTTTTTATGACATTTCATCCTATGAACCAAACACCAGATTATTCTAATTTGATATGTCAATTCCTTCCTTAGTAGAAGGGTCTTGACAGAGGCGAACAGATATTACCTATAGACAGAACAAAAGGATCCTAATCCCTACTAATATTATAAATGCGAAAGTAACTCTGTCTGTCTGTCTGTCTGTATGTCTGTCTGTCTGTCTGTCTGTTACGCTTTCCCGTTTAAACCTCTCAACCGATTTTGATGAAATCTGGCATAGACAATCTTTAGACCTTAAGAAAGGACATAGGCTATTTTTGAACTCGAAATAAGGGTTGTAAGGGGTTGCAAGGGGGGATGAAAAGTTGTTTGCATGGATCGCTATTTTTTGAGCTAGAAACTTAAAACTTATTTTTCAGGCCATTGATTCGATATAAATAAACGTGACATTCAAAGTTTACATAATTTGAAGTAAATAGGTATGGTACCCAAAAAACTATTCCACGCGGACGAAGTCGCGGGCACAGCTAGTAAGGTTATAAAAATAGAAAAAATACATTTTTTATAGAGTGCAACTAGATCAACAGAAGGATCATAATAAGATTATATAAATGACAGAAAATCTATTAAATAGAGTGCAACTAGTTTAGGTCTGCATCTATTTCAGAGACCAAATAGTTTTCGTTACCAATAAATCTAGAATGTAGCAAGGCTAAAAAGTGTGTAGTAAAAAGTTGTGTATCAACTGTAAGACTATTCCACGATCATTTAGATTTTTTTGTCTATAAGGTTAGAATATAAAACAAAAGAACATAGAAAGTACCTATTGCAGATTCATATTGAATGTTAGAAAAAGTTTCTACAACAATATGGCCGACTTTTTTTAGGATCATATATCATTTTAGTATTTTCTTAGTTTACCCATATAATTACGCATATCAACTGTGAGATATACACTGATGGACTTAAGTCTCCGGGTTTATGTTGTAGGTTTATATTACGCTAATAACATATTTCTATAATAAATCAGATGGTACAGCATTCTTTTACAAAATGACAAAAAGTTTTAATTATTTAAGATTACTTACTGTTCCTTCGATTTCAAATTCTTGGAATACATTGTAAAAAATAACTATTATTTTATAATACAAACTAGTTCACAATTACCTACAACCTGATTTATTATTTACAATAAATAATGAATCTCCTAGCGTTCTGTACAGCCGTGGATGGAGAGGAAATTAAATCCCTTTTACAAGAACAGTGTACATTAAACGTAGCTTTTGTATGCCCGGTCCGACTCAATAAGGCTGATTTTTCTAAACAGAAAGTGTTAAACAAAAGTAAGCCTTATGTAAATGAAATAAGGTACCCACCCAAGTGTGATTAAATTCACAGCTTGTGCGAAGGAAACGGGTTTATTTCGCTTCGTTACAGTTGGGTTAGGACTGTAATCCGTTTGTTATTATTCTGACTTGCGAAGCAACGTGAGAGTACTACACTGGTCCTATTTGGGCTGTTTAATGAATACACGATCTGTATATGTATACCTACATGGATAGAGTTAAAATTAGTTATATTTGGGTAATTTGATCAATACAAGATGAGCATACACATCGTAGAAACTGTAATTGATTAGGGTTAGTGAAGGGAATTTAGCAATAATTTATTTTTATTAAAAATATAATAACACTTTTGAGCTTAATCTTTACCGACTATAAACCATTTTAAATCTGAAGTGTCTGTTTTGTTGAAGAAATCAAAGGAATTATTTGCTCGATCCAAAAAATCTTTTTACGTTATATTGTCCATATATTAATGAAAACTTAAGACTATATAACATAACGCTATTAGCAATAGGAGCGGAGTAACAACGATGGTAGATTTTTTCCTATAATTAACGCGTAAAACCGCTTAAAATCTTACTCTCTAGTCAATATTTTCTGTCATTGCACGAGTATAAAAAAATTACTAGAGTGATATCTCTCTTGAAAACGGTCGATGTAATATAAACGAAAAATAAAAACATATATACGAAATAAATAATTCACATTTTAAAGTCGTTAAAAAGTATTTTGAAAATTTATATTTATTTATTCTATTTAACAATTTCAATTAAATATAAAATGTAATATGTAACATCCCCTAAAAAAGCACAATAAATGGAAATCCCTGAATTGAATATGAAACCAAAACACAAACGTAATAAGAGTCAAGTTAAAAAAAAAGAATTGCACGTTATTCATACAATTTATCTTTCAACGAGATTATGTCTGAAATATAAAATACATGTATACAATTTTGTACAGAATTTAACACCGCACAACTGTGCTATTAAGTCTTATAAAAGCGTTAAAGCCGACTTGAATGTTACGAGATTTGTTGGAAAAATGCTCCTTTTCTTTTATTATATCTATTCTTTCATTCTTTAAATAAAAGAAAAAATACCTAGAAAGTATTTAATCAGATCCGACTTTTGGTACTCCGCTAAATGATGTGTAATGCAGGGTCAAGAATCTAATGGTAACCTTCATATATCTATAGGTCATAGAGTCGGGAGTGAGAGTTCACATATTGTACATGTATGAGATTGCTCTCTATTCTCTAATTGTTATATCAGAGTCAAATATGTGATTACATAATGGTATAACTTTATACAAAGGTTATCTGGTTTGGTACCTCATGCTCACCTATTTCTACCGCTAAATGTTTCGGTTTGAAGGGTGTCAAAATAAAAGTAATAATTTTCTTTATAGTCCACAATACATAACATAAAAACAAAAATATATATTTAGAATTCATATGGTAAATTGGCGGCTTATCTACACTAAAAAATTATTGGGCAATGTGACATAATACCTGTATGTCTTAAGGTTGGCAACGGATTAGTGATATCCTTGTGATATTACTAGCATCTTTAGGCTGCAGTTACGCTTACTATCATGCGAACTGTATACGTGTTTGTCGACCTGGTGTAATAAAAATCAAAAGTATAATGAAAAAAGATCGGAAGTGGCTTTACCGTATCTCGATAACGCAAATGTACTGGCAGAAGCAGTTGACTAAGTTCAGCTTAGTAATTAACTTATTGAGGAACTTATTTATTCTACTTTATTTCAGTACGAGCGTCAAAAATAATGGCTAACTCTGCGACGAGGTTTTATATATTTTCAGATGTATCTGTAGCAGTACGGTGTTGAGTAGGTCTTTGAGATAAAAACACGAACAATTGTTGATTAACATATTTGATGTGGTTCGTTCAACAGTTATACAAAGAGTGAGTTCTAAAGCTAATCAATAAAAAATGAAGACACATTATTATGATAACATTTTACAAATTACGAAACAGTGCCGAGTGCAAATCGATGTGCAATGATCATGTGATTAATTTGATCTAAATATTTGGTACATACATGGCTGAATGATGAGTTCATAAAGATGATGCAATAAAAATATAAAATTAATACAGGTATGTATGTAGGCACAAAATATCCTTAAAATCATTTAAGACATTTGGTTTGGCATAGCTACGACAATTAAGCTACGGAAAAAATATATTTTGCCCCACTCTTTTGTAATAAATATGTGTGTGGTATAAATAAACCGATAAAACCAAAGTTTACATAAAATAACGCATCGTATGTCAGCAGGTATATCATTCAGTCCCAGACTTCCTGAAATAAAAATCTCTGGAGATCACCGCAAAAGCCGAATAAAAAAAGAACGCCCGTAATAGCCAATAGTGAGAAATGCTTCGGTTGAAGGTAACACTTTTTATTTGCTCGCTTGGGAAATTTATACGTGACTTTGCTAACTCGAGAATATTCCATCTGTTCTATTTCACCTGCGGGTTAAAGTGTTCTCTCTAGACAAATAAATACAAGTTTACCAACTTTCATATACTGCGCCTTTGTGTTTTTAGACAATGTATAATGATATCAAGTGAAAATATCGTTTATCTATGCTTTTTAATGTCACGTCTTTAAATTTGCTCCCATACTGAGAAACAAATGCCAATAGAACAAAACTGATTTTATTTCAAAAACCAAATTATTATCTACATTCGATTGGTAAAAGACTAATACTAGATAGGTAAAAGAGTAAAGGCTAATTATCAAAGCAGCCGTAAAATGTCCACTGCTGGACATAGGCCTAACCAAAAAAGGGGGAATTTACCCAAAATTGCCGCATTGGGCAGGCGTGGTGGCTATCGCAGAGGGTAGCTTCTCGATTAGATTGCTCCTGCCCATCCCCGTTCTGTTTAAGCTACACTGCCTCAGATGGATAACCCGCCATCTGTCGATTGTGGTACCTCAGTCGCCTCTTACAACACCTGTTACAGTAAAAGGTACTAATTTGCCAGTATCCACAGCTATAAAAGAGTAATTCTTTAGGAAAATATTACCAGTAACATAAACGTGAATCGTATATTTTATGAGAATAAAATGTAACTAATATTTAAGAATAAAATATTGGTATGTAATGAAACTACTTTTTACGGTTTTAAGACACGGTTTTATTTAGTTATTTCTTGTATTACTCTTTTTAAAATTGATTTTGACGTTTCAGCCACCTTGCGGTAATCGTTTTGAATGAGTTGAATAAATACGTTTTAAAACTGTTAAAAAGTAGTTTTATTTTGAGTAATGGACGGAGTATGAAAATATTATTGCTTTTATTCAATACATTTCTGGCGATTCGAAAGTGCTTGTAAATACTAAATAATGTATAGTTTGAGTTTCATTCTAGCAAAACTCCAATGCATATGTCGTGGAACCGAGATCGGCAGTCGACTACGACAACACCGCCTGGCTAGGTCATTTTTTATACACAATCCAGCTCGGAGGACTCAGAGAGGGTGGATGCGTCCAGTCGGCCGGTATGCTCTATCTAGGAGGGGATATTACGCACATGCCGGTGAGTGCGATGTACTAAGCCTTTGCTAGTGTTTTGTGTGGGAGTTACGTTAATGGCGTATGAAAATTATATAGCCGTGATTACATCAATGGGGTCTAAGAGGACATGTCTTGGACTAAGTTCACGGAGTTCACAACAACAAGTTCACGACAAGTTCACACTTTGCTTAAATAAGTAGTCTGCAGCTTGAACTGTGGGTTCAAGTGGTAAAGAGCCTTGTCAAAGTAACGACGATTAAATTTACTAATTGGTTCAAATCAATATAGTACTCATGTTATGTAATTTGTACTACGCTTGTCTGTATGATAATAGAGTCAGCTCAAGAAAAAAAGGCTCCGTCGCAAGCTATCGTGATGTGAGGTCCAAACGTAATCTGCCTATCAAAAGTGACGCCTTAGTATTTGACTTGCGTAGCCTAAGGGAGGGGCGGGTCGAACAGAAATATCATACTTAAGTCGCGAGTTAGGTTTTGCGACGTATAAAGTGTACTCCGAGAAAAAAAAACATTGCTGGACTATTCTAGTTCACCGCGATACGCCACTTAAGAAACCACTCGTCTAGACCGTTGGCGGCGGTTTGGAGACGCCTATTGGTACATGGCATATTCGGACCCGAGTGGTATAGGGCAGCATCATTCGCAAAGGAAACATGTTCTGCCTGATGGGTTTTGGGAATGTCGTTGATCTATAACGGAAAGAAGAGTGGAGAGAGTACCGAGCCCTGAGGGACTCCCCGCCCGGATCTGGTAGGCAAAGGAGCGCGTTCCTTCGACACGATAGTGAAAAAAAAATTAGTATAATGAGAATCAATCTGTCCGGTAAGTTGAGTTGGAATAGCTTGTAAATTAAGCCAATGTGCCCGACTTTGTCGAACGCCTTTGCAAAATCGAAGTAAAGCGCAGTACCCACCCATCGTCAAGGTGTGAGAGGATGTATTCCGAAAGGCAGTGTAATTGATGCACCGGACGAAAACCGAACTGTTCATTAATGAGTTTGAAAGCAAACTCAGACGCGTGACTATGAGACGATCATAGAGTCTAAACAAAATGGGAATCTTTGTCTTTACCGGCTTAGATAAGTTTAGATTGGTTTTGCTACGCGGCACTCGCAGATGAGTCGGTGATCGCATCAAATGAGACTAGTCCTCACTGTGATTTTTTTGGGATATCTCCTAAGTCATTCATTCAAAATTTTATGGTTTATGGCGTATAGAATAGCTATGGCCTTTAATGTATTTAAAATGATAAAAATCGGTATCGCTCTATTTGGCATTGAAACTAGCGCATTAAACTTGACTAAATTTATAGAACATATAATAAGTAAGTAGTTCTTTTTAATTGATGGGCTTCTTTGTGGATCTATAAAATAGGGATATCGTACGTATGCATTGTTTTGTTATAGATCAAGAGGATAGGCTGCATTTCGGTTGATAACTTTGACGGCTTAATTATTTCTACCATTATTAACAAATACCTTTATATTTTAAATTTTTCTTTATTTTATTTTTTTATTTTTAAAATATATGAATATTTTAGCTAATGTAAGCAAAAACTTTTTGTGACGGGGATGCTGCTGTCCACCCCTGCCTATTTAAAATGCACTGCTTCGGATGGATTTTCCGCCATCTGTCGGTTCTGGTATCTTAGTCGCCGCTTACGACATGTGGTGCAGTGGGATATGATTCTACTCTGCCGTTTCCTTACGGCAATTATTTATCAACACGATTGCCCAGCACGGCGATTATGGCCAAAAAAACCTCCTTTCTTGGAGAGTAGTCCAGCAGTAGACCTTCAATGGCCTTCAATGGACAATGATATTAAAACAAGAACTTAACAAATAATATACCTAAACCTCTAAGAACCACTCTATCTATTGGTGAAGCTGCATGAAAATCCGTTAAATCAAAAAGACAGAGACAGATGCGTCGTAGTATTTTAACATAATAAAGTTATAAGTATGAACTGTGTTGAAGTTTTTGGACAGTTAACTTCATCCTCTTAGCGATTCGGATCTTTTAGTAGAAAGAAAGTTAAAATATTACAATCGCATGTATTATATATAACACAACTTTTATATTAATGCGATGTCTGATGTATATATTTTCGTTACTTACATACAATTCTGTAGTATTTCGTGGCAAAGTAACAAACGCGTGCAAACTGTATAAATATGAATACATGTTACCAAACTTTCCCGCGTATAATGTTAGTGGGATCTGATACTCCAAAGTAGCCTGTAACTTATCTGTCATAACTAAATTATGTCTGAATATTATGAAGGTACGATCAGAATGAAATATTCCACTCACGACACCAACCTGACGTCCTGAATATAAAAAGGGAATAGGCGTCGAGTGAAAGAGGAGGGACTGGATGTAATTACACAATAAGTATCCAATCGATTTTTAGTGAGTTGTGTTTTAAATGAACTAGACCTCACACAAAGGTCGTCTGCATTGGTACATCACTCTCACCTATTTCTACAGCCAAATAGATATGAAAATAATGTTCGCATTGCTGTGTATTGTCGCTTGATCTTTAAATCTTACACGGACTGTAGGCCTGTTTTATAAAAATATGTCCTAATCCTATAAAAAACATAGTTTTATTATATTAAATATCCGCTCTCGACTTAGTCCATATAGAGTTTAATAAATAAATTCATAACAGCTGATATATTGCGCTAAATCCGAGACAAGTCGCTTAAACCATTTGTGTTACGGTCATATGCCAACGGAAGAATCACAATTATACCATTTAAAAAATTTTTAATACCTAGATTAAATTAAAACATAAATGTTTGTTCTGAGTAGGGATCAAAATAAAGATGGCGTGCGCACAAGAGCATTAAAAGATATTTATGTCGGTATTAATGACATGTATTGACAGAGCATTTAAAAGAGTTTTTATTATGACTAGTGAACGCATCTATATAAAATTTAAAAAACCATTGTTTTAACGGGTCTAAAACGCGATTAATTTATTATTTAATAACTATTTGGATTGGATCCTTTTTGCGTAACCATTGCCCTTTCTTCTTTTGCTTAACTTATTATCGCGTCAGATCCCGAGGGAGCGCGTGGAGAGAAAATAGTTTCTGTCGATGGAACTAATGGAACTTGTAATCATTGCTGGGTTTATATAGCGCGATTTATTTTCTCATTTTATGGCTGTACTAGACTCCGAAGGGTGTAAACTATTCCATTTAAAACCTTTCTGGTGTACGTTCAATAAAATCTGTTGATTGAGAATATTCGTATCATATTATATTGATGATTTGAGAAGTAGTACTTATTTCTTATGTACCAGGTGTCGTAAGAGGTGACTGTTAAGCTGTTCATCACAAATGCGAGAGGGAAGGTATGGGCAGCAGCATACCCTCACGAAACTACGCTTTGCGATTGCCAGCACGCTTACCCAGTGCAGCAGTTATGTGTATTTCCCCCTTTCGTAGAGACTCTTATGTCCAGCAGTAGACGTTTTACGGCTGCTATGATGATGGTCATAATAAGTGCAGCCATATTGTTTTCGAGGATATATGTAGTTATTAAACTTTCGCAACACACTGGCTGAATGTAATTGAACAGCTCAAGATCTGGGTTTACTTAAATCATATCAATTTCACGACTTCACTACAAGCTGTAGCATTCAAACCAATGATGAATTCAGAAATTGACGAAATCATGAATACTACTTGTGCAAACATACGCAATTGTAATTCTAGTGTCTTTTTTGTTTTTTTATAACACCAGGTTGGGAAACAAGCATACAGTCTGATTATCATACATAGAATATCATATCACATAGATATCACTAGCGTGCTGCCAATCTCGGAACTTGAGGATATTATGTCACGTTACCCAGTAATTTTACTGCTTCTCTCACCCTTCAAGCCGGAACACTGCAATTCGAACACTGTTATTTAGCGGGAGAAATAGGTGGCAGACGACCTTTGAATAAGGTCTACCTTATTCCCATGTGTTTATATATGCGTCTCTAAATTTCCTTCCACATTGCCACGGGAAATTGCTAAATATCATTTTGGCTATGACAAAGCCAAATACCATTTAGAAAATAATGATGATAAAATCGGTGAATATATAATGTATGAGAATTAGCTTATTAAAAGGTATTCACTGTATTTACTAAATCTAGTTATTTCGTATGCCGTTATATTTGATAAGCTCGTAGAAAAAGCAGTGTAGTTTGTGCCTTTTGTACAAATAGTTACAGAAAGTTACATAGTTTGGTTATAGTAAAGTGGAATATATAAAGTAAAACTCACTGATACAGATATAAAGACAAATAAAAAATGGAGTATCTCCATTGGCTAGCAAACGCTATAACTCAGAAAAGCCCACTGGATTTACAGCGTGCTGCTCTGGGGAATAGTATGAGCTACTTATCAGTAAATTATGGCTAGTACTACAACACAGACTTTTACGGACTTACGTCTTTTATTATGAAATGCTTACCAACCATACTTTCCACCCACACTTAGGAACTTGCGCTTGTAACATTAATTGATGGTAAAAGGCTAAATACTAATTCCCCATTCGAAAACAGATCGATCGGTTCCTTTTGGACAATTTCCAGGAACCCCTCGTAATAATCATGACTTGGAACTTTCATTATCAGAGGTCTTTGCCCTGCTACGGTGGGGTATTTTATACATTTTCAGCCGAGTAATTCACAGAATCGAAGATGTAGGACAAGATAGACGTCTGCGTTAATTTATATGCATAATTTTATTTAGTCTAGCAGTTGATAGATAGAATCTTATTAACAATTTACTATTAGACATAGATCTTACAATCTCATCTTCTTCCCCCTCTTATGATCTTACATCCTTTTCACAATAGGTTATTATATTAATAAATCCAGGCGTGATCGCAGATTATGGTTTTCAGGGCTGCTGCAGCCCATCCCTGACCAAAATATATCAACATTTGAGCTATGTTTCGGATGTTTTTGTCATTTGTAGTTTACTATACCTCAATCCTCATGTATACTATATGGACAGATATGATACCGTTCTGCTATGCAGGTGCCACAATGCGCTATTTGATTGCAGATAATTAAATTATTAATTTAATAAGTTCGTTCTTAGTAAATATGCCAGAAAAACTGTCTGTGCTACTTATTATCGTATACTGAGACGGAGATCAATAGGATCCTATTTATTTACTTTTGCAATGTTTTCATGTTTATATCTTAATCTGGTTCTTAGGTATTTTTCTTTATTTCACAGACATTTGTTATTGGAGCCGAGAGAAGTTTGACTTTCAGTTATTCTAAATATGAAAACAAAACGTATCTGAGAATATTATATGGATGAAGCAATATAATTACGTTGGGATTGAAGTCGGAGCAAATGGAATTTAATGGTTTCTGTTTATTCCGGTGAGAAATTGGTAAGTATTAACGGTTTGGTGAATACAATCGTTTGCCAACGCCAACACGCTTGCCCAGCTCGGCAATTATTTCGAAATTCCCTCTTTCGTGGGAAGGCCTATGTCCAGCAGTGGACTTCCAATGTATAATATGATGACTGGTAAACGTTTGTGTATTTGCTTTAAAAATAAGCTCAAAAGTATACACAGATTCTGACTTTTTATTTGTTTCAATATTATACGAATAGGTATTTGTTTTACATCATAGGATATAATTTTTAGTATTAGGACATTAGGACAATTTTCATTAAATCTTTTTTCTCCTATATATATATATATAAATATATAGTAATTCAATTCAATAAATTATCAGTAATTCTACTCGTTTCTATTGTTCCATACGCCTGCCTACCTCTTTACTCAGTATCTCGACACAAAAACAAGATTTATAGGAAATATGTATTTGAAATCAATGAATGAAACCGTTCTGAAGACTAACTACGATGTTAAAGAAATATATAGTAAACGTTATAATATATTGTTAGAATGAAAATGTTCATAGATTGAAATTTAGTTCCAGCTGCCACCGCAGGTCTCGCTTGGTGGCGCTAGCTCTATTTGAACGAATTAGGTCAATGGCTTGGTTTTACTATACAAGTCCCGTTCGTCGTTTGAAAAATTGCTTATTTCAGTTACAGGCAGCTGTTGCCAACCCCTGTTTGGGTGGCAATACCACTAATGTTTAACTAATTTAACTAGCATAGGCACGTTAATATTATTGTTATTAATAGAATGAAAGCTATGATAACCTTAAATATAAGCTTGAGTCGTTTGGATGAATATATCGCTATCTATCAGTTCCATTATCTCAATTGCCTTTTACGGCACTTGGTACAGAGTGAGGTACTATTTTACTCTGCTGGTACCCCACGGGTAGGAAATTTTGTATTGTAAAAAAAGTCATGACTGTTTAACCAGTAACTATTAATATTATTAATTGGTAGGCTAGACATTTATTTTCACAGTATGAAACAACATTTCACAGTATAAATTCGAAAGTAAGTTCGCTTTTATGTTTGTTTGTTCACGCTTTATCTATTTAACTAATATTCTTGATTTACTAGTGTACATTGCAATTACGTAGATGGGCAAAACTTACCTTTCATCCCGAAAAACGTAATTCCCGTGGGATTTAAAAAAAAACAATAAATAGATGTCGCTGAGCGAATCTAGCAAAATGAGCTTTCAGGTTGAAGCTAATGTAATCAGAATATTTTTTGATGTCAACAAACTAATATTATAAATGATAAAGTAAGTTTGTTTGTTACCCCTGCACATTTTATCTACTCAAATAATTTTTGCGAAATTTTACAAGGAAGGTATCCTTGTATTTATAGCGGAAATAATACTGTTTCCATATGACTTTCACGCAGGTGAAGTCGCTAAGAGCCGCCGCGTAGAATATTCATATATACCTTCTTAGTCATCACCCAAATAGTCACTATTTTAATGGATGTAGGCTTTTAGAAAGTGAGAGTTAACTATAAGGCGGACAGATGCATTACAACTTTTATAGACAGTATAAGTAAGAAAGCTAACTAACGAAAGTAACGAAAGTAGAAAAAAGACCGAAAATACATCAGTTTCAATCATTTACACATGAATATGAGTATAAATTTACTGCCCGTCTTTCTACTTTGTTATTTATATTTGTTTTAAATAGGTTTTCGGAATAACTACGCCAATATTATTAAGGCAATATCTTGTGTGTGTTTATGCAAAGACTACTAAATCGATTTTAATGGAATTTTGTAATAATATAGCATATGTAGCAGAGTAAAACATAGATTTTAATTTATTAGGATTTGTTAACAATAAAACGATAAGTGTTGTTTGCGCCCTTAACGCCTGCCAAGTTTCATCCGCAAATCTGCTTAACATCGTGTTATGTTTGAGACACAGACAGGAATAAATGTTTTTCAACATCTACATTATAATTAAAATCGAAATATCTAAATAACAATGGACAATTTTTATATCAAAAACAAGCTTTCAATTTTTTGTTTACTGACTGAGGTAAATTGCTAAACGGCTGAACAGTTTTCAACGGAAAATTTACTAGCGTATAGCTATTTTTTTTTATTTATTTATTTAACTTTATTGCACAAAATGTTATAAAATGTACAAATGGCGGACTTAATGCCAGATGGCATTATCTCCCAGTCAACCATTACACAAAACTGAATAAAAAATATATATATATATATAGTGGTGCAGGCAATATATATACAAAATAAATAAACGTGGCATACATATTTGTATAAATAAACGCAATAAATGCATATGATATAAAAAAATATATATATGTATATATATACATAAAAAACGTACATCAGAAATAGGGTTATAAAGTTAGAGAAGCAGCATCAGTAAATAAGGTACAGAGACAGCGTTTCAGGTTAAATTTGTTTTGAGATTGCTTAATATTCAACGGAAGCTCGTTCCGGAGTCGTATAGCTGTCACTGTAAAAGAGTTTGTCAAAAAACTAGAGTGATGAGAAGGAGTTAAGAGCGAAAGAGTATTAGAAGAACGGAGATCGTGAGAGGAAGATAGGAATTGGAATCTGTCCTTTAAGTAAATTGGTGCGTACGGATCAAAAAGTATACGCCAGTAATAGGAAAAATAGTGGGCCCAAAGAGTAACTAGGCAACTTTTAATATTTATATAAAAGTTGCCAATATATTCGCTCGGGATTCGAAACCACGCAGGTGAAACGATGATGCGCTGTTTGTAATGATATATTTTTTATTGTACATATGCATTTACAATTGTGAAGCAGATACCGGCAGAGTAGTGTGTTGGATGTTGTGCAGTTGTTGTAAGAGGCGACTACTGTAGCGAAACAGACAGATGGCGGTATATCCATCCGAAACAGCACAACGTAAATACTATGTCCAACAGTGGACTTTCTATGGCTGTTATAATTGGTGGCATTATCTCTTACAGGCAATATTTGGATGGACATATGGAAGAGATGAAAGTAATGATATGATAATAAATGTTATCAGCATCATATTTAGTGAGCGTGAGCATTAAAACCGAGAGGTACCGGCAGAGTAGAATAGTACCTCCCTCTGTATCAGGTGTCGTAAGAGGTGACTAAGGTACCAGAACCGACAGATGGCGGTGTATCCATCTATACAGCTGCACTGGCAGCTTAAATGTATAGGGCGTTGATGGGCAGGAGCATCTCCGAATCCCAGCACCAAAGCTGCACTTTGCGATTGCCACACGCTTGCCCAGCGTGGCAATTATGGGCAACATTTCCCCTTTCTTGAGGATGCCTAAGTCCAGTGGACTTCCAATGGCTGTAATCATGACCATTATTGTCGTTTTTAAAGCGCGATTCGGTATTTTAAGTTGGCTTATAAGACCCGCGATTTGGTGCCAACACTAACAGCAATGAATGACTATAAAAATCTTTAAATGTTTACAACCTACAGACAGACATTTGTAAAACAATAAGATAACGATTGTGGTTTGTGGCTTTTTTTAAATACAATTATCATAGAAGCTTTTAAAACATCATGCGGCTATTGCGGTCACAATTACGAGATTAAATTCATTGTTGATGACAGATCGTTACATTTCCAACAGTTGTATGGTTTGTGAATTCTGTCTTATAAAGTTTAAATTTAATAAAACACAACAACTCATACAGACTCCGAGATAAGTAGCTTAAAGTATTTGTGCTACTACAAATAGACACTAGACAACAGAAGAATCACAAATACATATCATATCATATCACAACATATATATCATGAGGTAGACCTCATACAAAAGGTCATTGGAAACTTACTCTCACCTATTACTACAGCCAAATAGCAGAGTTCGCATTGCTGTGTTCTTGTATTCTCTTAAGTGAAAAGAATACAAGAGCATTCTTTTAAAAATAATACTGTTGTATTCTGTTAAACTATTGTATTATTTTAACAGATACCCTAAATCTAAACCTAATACAACAGTATTCTGTTTAATAGAAGGCAAGAATAAATATATTAACGTATTCAGTAGTACAGACAAGTTCGGCAGTGCCAAAACCCTGTCGACACCTGCGACATGGCGCTAGGACAGGCCGCCGCGCGCCTTTAGCTATTACGTCACGCGTTGCCGAGGCTAAGGGAATTCTGGATGAGCCTAAATCAGCTACTACCAAGTCAACATACAGCTTTTTCATTCAGCAGAGTTTTTCATACGTAAATTACATTTCTGATTACACAGCGTCGTCTTCATACATTCTTCTTCAAACAAATTTTGGCCTTAATTGTGAGTGAGTATGGCATAAATTCACATGTGGAAATTTGTGATTAATACTGCTGTTCCGTCAGTTGTTGTCCATTCTTTTCTTCCATGAATGTTGAATTGATAAATATACATAATAAATAGACGTGTTGTACCCGATATTTGCAACAAGCATTTCGTCAACCGCAGTTACGCGATTGATAGAACATTAGAAAATTTAGTATAATCATTAGGTTTTTCTTTTAAATTTGTTATTTACATATACACTTTTCTTAACCTATTCCGGACAAGCAATAACAAAATGATTAAAGTAATAGACCCAGCCATTAATACATCATTTACATAGGTTGTCTGCATTGGTATTTAACTATCATCTATTTTTATTGCCAAATAGCAGTGATTACTTTGCTGTGAAAGAGGCAGTGAAAGTATTGGGAAATATGACATAATATCTAAAGTCACAAGGTTGGCAACCCGCTAGTAAGTTCCTTTACGAGTGTCTATAGGCTGCGGATTCTATGCTCATTTGTCGACCTGGTCTAATAATAAAAAAAAAATGTTTTCGTTCGCGTGCACCAGGGTTATAGCAATCTGTATGAGGTTAAAAAAGGTGTGTTGCAAACAATTGATGCGTGTCTTATAGCTTGTATGACCAAGGTTTTACCTACAGCGGCTGTGCGCCACCAATTATTACGTCACAGGTGCCGAGGCTAAAGGAATCCTAGATGAGCCGAAATAAGGCACCATCTTAAACAGTGCCAGTTTAAATACAGCTTCCTATTATATATAACTTGATAGGCCCGATTGTGCCGAAGGTATTAATCCTACATTGTGCGCAGAAATGTTCGTAAGTTCGATCCCCATCCAGGACAAATATTCACATGACGATATTTATGTATGTCTGGTTGTTACATATATGTATGTAAGTAGTATATTTGTGATCCCTCTGTTGTCTGATGTCCCTAACACGTATTAGATGTTGTGAAAATTTATTGATTTATTAGCTACGACGTGTATTCTTTACATTAGTGCCAGCCCGATGCGAGTGGTAAGAAAATAGAGATTAATTGAACACCTGTCATGTCTAAGAAAGCAAGAGTTCGTGCGTATGCTCGATTAATTCCAAACGTTTAGCAATTATTCAGAAATCAGTCAACAGAGTTATTTTTATGATCTGTTTAAACTAATATGAAAAAGGGTATATTTTTGATATAACATGTTTTAATTTTTTAAATTATTTGTTATTTTGTAAAAATTTACGGAAATATAAAGATGAATGTGGATTCCGATAGCGACTGGGATCTAACATGAACTAATATCATGAAGTACTGAGCGATCTTCATACGTCTTTTCCTAGTAGAAATAACAACTTTGAAAGGTGATGATTCAATGTAATGTGACTGGCCGTAAGTTGAGACGGGCCATGTTTTTAAAGTGACTGGAATTTATAAGTGATTATGGGTGAAATTCCTCCTTTTCCGGACCTTTGTCCAGCATCGAAATGTCTGTGGTTGCCATGGTGATCTTATTTATACGTTAAATTATATTTGTTTAACTTTATAATTCACATCTAGGCTTTCCGGATCTTTGAGTAAATATCCTTTCAAGGTCACGCTCGCTCCCTGTGCGTTCGGCGGGAGTGATTGGTAGTCTCCAAGGCAATACACAACACACTCAAACAGATGAAAGTCACAGCGCTAAAAATAGACACACAGCTTGCAAAAATACATAACAACAATGATTCATGTACATGACACGTCACTTTATGTTAAGATATTTAAGTATTAGATTTAAATTCAATGCATATTAAGACTGTCTCGATGGCGCTTATGGTCGCGATAATACTGTAAGTAAAAGGTCGTGGGTTTGATCCCCACCCGAAAATACTTTTTTTTTGGTGTAATTTATTTGACGAAATTTTGTATTTGTTCTGTGTCTGGGTATATATTATATTTATAATTTCTCTTTATATTATATCCATAATTTATCTCGGAGTGAAGTCAACGTATGAGATGTCGTATGAATCTATTTATCCTGATAAATAACCTAAATACCTACTGCAACATCAATTGTCGGGCTGATTTGTAAATCTTACCCATCTAGGGCGCCGCCCATACGTATACAAGAAAAATCAATCAAATCTGGAATGATTAACCCTTTAAGAGAAGTTTAGTTACATACACACGTTGATTATATAATGACAGGTTTAAAGATATTATATATATTTATATATACTACGACATATTTAGCTTAGCAAAGTGAAATGGACAATAGGTTTTTGATATATTTAATACCGTAATTATGATTGAGTGAAGTCCACGTGGAAAGTGAAAAGATTATAATTTCTTAAGATACCATCACTATAGCAACCGTAAAACGTCCACAGCTGGACTTGGAGTTGGGATGAGGGAATTCTTGCGGCGAGGGAGGGCATAATTCCGGCGCTGGACAAGTGTGGTGGCAATCGTAGAGAGTAGCTTCGCGACGGGTATGCTGCTGCCCATCTCCACCCTGTTCCTGTCGGTTTCGGTCGAGGTACTATTCTACTCTGCCGGTACCCCACGGATACAATACAATGTGGAGATATACTTTGTATTTACAGACAAAGGCCCGGGCTTCCGCTAGTTGGTTGATTAATTATAATTCTATATTCGGGAATAGAAGATTATAGCTGCGTTTGATCTTTTAAAATTGTCACCCTATAAACGTTAAATACGTTAGCAAGTAGTATATTGAGCACTTTATGGCCACGATGAACTTGAAATAACATTGAAAATAAATGTAGTCGCGTGGTGGCCGCACATAAGTGCCGAATTTGGTGGCTTTGGTACAATAAAGCACTTTAAGCTAGATACACATGGCACACCTACTAGGTTTTTTCTTAATAAAAATAATTTTAATCGTCATTCTGCAGTGTATTGGGTCTTAATTCGACTAATGTATGTTACCTGCAATCACTTATGACATTAGAGCGTGTTTTCTTTATATAAATTTTATTAGACGGACTTGTGTGATCAAATCAGGGCTGAGAAAAAAGAAAAAAATTAAGAGAAATACAAATTTCTTTCATCACCTATCAACAGCAAGAGAGGCGTAGGACGTTCATCTATAAGGCAGACAATCTGAGTAGCTTTATTGAATATCACTTGGGGACGCCATGACCAGCGAAGTCTGATGATCTAATAATTACCCACAAGCTGGAGCTCGCGACTGCTTTGAAGTGGTTGTATTGTGTTATTTAATTCGTCGAAATATGTTCAATCTTTTGTCGGGTCCTAATTCATTTTCTACATTACTGCTTATAATGGCAGTAGCCTTAATAGACAACATTAATAATTCGCAGTAAAAGTAAAAAAATCTAATTAACAATTTACACACCACTTCATAAATTGACCTGACTCTGACACTCATTTGTGTTACGAACATCAGACAACAGAGAATCACAAATATAATACTTAATTACATATTTAAAATATTCACAAATCAAACATAAATGTTTATAATATCTGTCCTGGGCGGGGATCGATCCTACAAGCTATGTTGTTCAAGATTAGATCACTACTGTGGGGCATCATCATATTGGAAGTCTACTGCTGGACATAGGCCTCCCCATGAAAGGGGGAATTTGACCCGTAATGGCCGTGCTAGACAAGCATGTTGGCATTCGCAGATGCAGTCTTTTGCGATGGGGATGCTGCTGCCCATCCCCCTGTGCATTTGAGCTACACTGTACCGGATAGATATACCGCCATCTGTCGGTTCCGGTATCTTAGTCGCCTTTTACGACACCTGCTACAGTAGGGGTACGAGTCTTTGCCGGTACCTCACGGCTATGTGGCATCGGACTCGTCCATATGTTAAAAAAATTAAATATTAGTGTAGCCGTGTGTATGTAGCCTTAATGCTTTAGTGAGGCCGCTACAATTAGTACAATCAATTAAATTTTTACTTCCTTTCAAATAACTTTGCCTCTTTATAGACCTATTTCTTGAAAGTTACTCAGGATACTGTAATTACTTTGGAGTTGTACTGTAATTACGATGGTGTTTTTGACAATTCAATTTTGAGTGAAAATAGATGGGACTGTAACGGCTCTATTTTTGAATCTAAAGATGGGGACTCACATTTTATAGGAAAATGTCAAAAAGAGAACAATATAGGCGATATAAATAGTCTAGAAATTTGATATAGGCATAAGGTTGAATATTAAGCAATCCCCAAACAAATTTATCCTGAAACGCTGTCTCTGTACTTTATTTACTGATGCTGCTTCTCTAACTTTATAACCCTATTTCTGAAGTACGTTATTTTATGTATATATATATATATATTTATATCATATGCATTTATTGCGTTTATTTATACAAATATGTATGCCACGTTTATTTATTTTGTATATATATTGCTTGCACCACTATATATATATATATATATTTTTCCTGTTTTGTGTAATGGTTGACTGGGAGATAATGCCATCTGGCATTAGTCCGCCATTTGTACATTTTGTAACATTTTGTGCAATAAAGTTAAATAAATAAAAAAATAGGTACCGTGCAACACAGTTAAAGCAAATTTAGTGAGGTCCCTTTTGAGGTTGGACATTATAATTTTTCAACATTGGTAATAATTTTATAAATTGTTGCTCATAATCACTTACTAACTACTAATTTTTTTATGACCAAAATAATGAATTAATAGCAACGTTTTCAGCTAACTCATTAATTATCTTATTTTAAAGATAGTGTCAGTGAAAGATATACAGTTTTTGGAAGAATGAAAGTAGAAGCATTTTGATGCTAGGAGAAACATTGTGGCTACAAAGGCAGCCAAGAATAAAATCTATCACTATCGCATCACGGCTAGTCTTAATTAATTATTTAATTCTGTTTTTGTCATGTTTGCTGTTGCTATGAAAAGGTTTTTACATAATTGTAAGTAGTTTGGCAGTTGGGGTGATTAAAATTCTGTTAAAGCTACACGATGCAGATATCGGTTACTACCAATGCATCCGTTAGATAAATAGATTATACATTATATAGATAACACATATGTATATATATAAATATATATTATATTACAATATATTTTGGAGTAATTGCGATTGAAGCGCCACTAGCGGCAATAACCAGAAGCAATTCAGTTTGCACGGATTACCGAACAGCGATCACGCATAGAAATTGTAAGCGTATCGTTGATATTATGCTCAGTGCCCACCCACCTTGATTATAATTATTGATTGTGTAAAAGAGTGATTATTAACTAAAGCTGTCTTGACTTAATTATAGTGATTTAGATTTATTGCTCGTCAACCAATATTATCCACGAAACGCCCATTGTGGAGACCTAGAGATGGTAGGCGACAATCAAGTAAATCGTTTCTTCCCGACTAATGTTATTAATATATACATACATATAAGTTAATATATACATATATAAATACCATAGACTTCCAGTTGTTAAGCTCTTAAATTCTTTGGCAAACTCGAACAAATAATAATAATAATAATAAATAATAATATAATAAATAATTGATCATTTAAAACAGGTAAATAATTATTTAAAGTACCGTTTGAACAGACAGGTCCGCTCAGTGCGAGCGTTTTCTTTAGAATGCCCCGCTTTACGACTGCCGCATCACGTACGAAAAGTACAAAATCGAATCACGTCACCCTTGCGTTCAGTACCAACAACGCTACAATAATTGTAGATGGCGCCACACTCACTCTGACATGTTAATTTACCAATTCGTATTGAATATATAGATAAATAGTTTACTTTGGTTGCCAGATCACCTTTTTCGTAAAATACACTCGCATTATAACATAAAGAAGCAGCATTTCGTATTCCACTTTTATATGTTATTTGGGATATATACGAGTATACACTCATGAAACCTGTAGGATCCCTTTATATAGGCTGGGAGTTTACTCACAAAAAATGCCCCGAAATTGTATGACACAAGCAAATTATATCTGCCACAAACGATGTGTATGTCGCAGTCAGTTCGGAAACCTGAAAATCATGCATTATTTTCAATTATATAATAAGCTAGCTGGTACGTTTTAATGAACTATTTATCCATATATTATGGATGTAAAAATAAGGCTTTGCGGTCACGTTGGCACTACTGGCAGCGCCGCGCGGTTTCAAACGCTACGATCCCGTTTATAATGTAAATGGCTTAAGTTACTCTACATAACTCTGCTAGTAAATATATCAATAATATTCATAATATTTACCCTACATCTCATACATTGACATGACTCCGAGGTTCGTCGCTTAAAGCACTTGTGTTTCGGACATCAGGCAACAGAGGCATTAACAATATAATATTTGTATACATATTTTTAACACCCAGACACAACACAAACAAACTCACGACCCTTCGCGCATAAAATAGGATCACAACTACCTACGTTATCTCGCCCGTCAGAAAAAGTTAAACAAGCCCAGCCATTTCGAAGTTTACTTCAAATACAAAAATTTGACAGAGATATATGTAGACAAAAATTTAAGAAGTTGTTATCTTGATGTAAATCAAAAGACAGACGTTTCTATTTAATTTCTATGTGAATATGAACAAACAATTACAATCATGTTGCATTATAGAAAATAGAATTTGCCTGATTTTATTAGACATATAACATTTCGAAATATTGATCATTAAAGAAATTTCAAATATTCTATTTACATGCTCGTTTTACAAAAAAAATTAAGAAATGTTAAAAAACACCGTAGTAATCTCCAGAAAAACATATTTCTTCCAACACTCAAGTACGGACATGTTATAGAAACACTGATAGATCCAGCTAGTTAGTTAGTTAGTTTAATTACATATTATTCTCACGGGAATGTGAACTCCCGGAACACGGGAAAGAGTTGGTTCCATATAAGTATATATAAAAAGAATACAAAATTTCATCTACTCTTGCTGATTGCTTTAAGAGATTTCATCCCACCTAAGGAGCCCACCAAAGAATCATACTTAAAACCGTGAACTATAAACCCAGACAAAGAGTTTGTATAAAGTTTCATAAACGCAAAAATCTTAGAAAATACTACCACGAATAGAATAATTTAATATTTAATATATTTAATTACTTTATAAGAATTCGGCGTTAAAGCACCATTAAATAAAGTTCACAGGAACTTTATTTAATGGTGCTTTAACGCACCTTTAGGACTACGTCAAATGTTTCCTGTAGGAACAGTCCTACAGGAAACATTTGACGTAGTCCTTAGTTACGAGTCTGTTTGCAACACATATAAGGCTCGAGATATGAAGGAGAGTAAATGCGCCTCGGAAAGCGAGTGAAGCCTCACTGGGGAATTTTATTTAGTTTAAACGACCCAGCCTTGGCTTATACGGAGCCCTTTATGTCGGCAAATATGTGCCACTCGACATAGGGGTGTATGTTTCATAAAATACTGGATTTTAATGTCTATAGGACCTTTTTGCATAATTTACTTTTGCAAAACACAGAATAAATGAGAATTTCAAAATAGAATTGGGTACCTATAACTAATTTTCTTATTTGAATTTTAAAAGCGTCCTTTGGTTTGTTAATTTGAAGTTTAGCTGCGACTATGATTTTTTGTCTGAAGTCCTCTCAATAGTTTAATACATACTAGCTATCCCGATATCATCATTATCACGTCAACCATTGGAAGTCTACTTTTGAACTGCAATTAATGGGCATTCGTGTTGGTAATAGTGAATGCTGTTGTCCATGCCCGCGCTGAGCATTTGAGCTACACTGATTCGGATGGATATACCACTATCTGTTGGTTCTGGTACCTTAACTCTTACGACATCTGGTAAAGGGAGGCACTATACTAGCTATCCAGAGAGACATTAGTACACATAATAAAACTACTCCTCTAACAGTTTTAGAACCATTATGAAAACGGTGGCAGCGGTAACTGCAACTTCAAACAAAAAATTTAAAAGTTTATGAATCCGCGTTTTAAAATAAATATTTTATTGTCGATAACGTTGACGTTGTTCTGTATGTATCATAAAAAATATAGAGGGTATAAATTTTGATGTTAACTATTCTATCACTTAAGATGGATTGTACTGTGCACAGTAAGCAAAAATCTAAACGTAGTATGTAGATTATCCCAGACCAACAACTTTACGCGAAATCTATAAAGTTTATTCATAGTGATCTATGTTATTTAAGAAATGCCAGTATATTTTTGGTGGCAGTCACTTTCATTATTTGGCGAGCCTGTGCGAAACAACTTTATTTTTATTATATTTAAGACATTTATTTTTCTCAAAAGAACTGACTCATATTTAAAGAAATACATATTATGTTCACTTGCAATGAGATAATGTTAAATTTATTTTAAAATCTTTATTCACATTATGTTTATCTTTATATAACTAGCAGTGCCCCGTGGTTTTACCTGCGTTAAGTCCTAGAACTTTCATATTAACTTTATACCACTTTCACCCTCTTAAGGCATAATTTTCGAAAAACATTTTACACGGATTTCATGACTTTCAATGAAAAATTTCATTCAAATTCAGCAATTCATACTAACTTTGCACTCCCGTTTAACTCCTGTAGGGTATGAATTTTCATAAATCCTTTATTAATGCTCCCCTAAGTTATAAAAGGAACCAATTCGCTAAATTTAAAATTTCTGACCCTTATAGTTTAGATCCTGCGTTGATATGTCAGGCATTCAGTCAGCTTTTCCTTTTATATAGTCGTATACAGATTACGGGTGAACATATAATCTAAAGAACAGATTTAAATATTGTTTTACTTTCTCTGTACAGTTTGATCCATAGATACTTTGTATCTCGATTCACAGTCACAATATTTTTTTCATGACAAATATATAAGTATAGAAAAGACCGCACAACACCTGTCAGGTTATTTGATTAACAAAAATCATAAATTTTAACCACAATAGGCTCCAATTAAAGTAAGTATTAATTCTTACCATTATTTTTCTTTTCTGCGTGATGATAGTTAAGTAATACTTGCCTGGTGCCAGCATTTTTATTTGAATGGGTTTTACTGAGTAACCTTTATGTTAGGTGACTCTTAAAATCCCTTGGGGTCATCTTGGTCATCTATATAGGTATAGATTTTAGGACCTTCATTCTTAGAAATAGTTAAACGCCGCGGGTATCAAGATATTTCCGTTTTCGCCCACAAAATTTTATCCGAATAATCGTATTGTAATTATTACATAATTTATCTAGACGAGTTGCAGTATTTTAATTAAAGGTTTGCCTTATTAATAAATTAGCATTCTCAATTAATGGATTAACCTTATACCTAATAATAGTAATGATATAATGTTATGTACATTGGCTTGATACATACGCAATAAAATAAAAAAGAAATTATTAACGCATATGAGACCAACCAACGAGAGATGAAAGTTAAAAGAAACGGTTTAAAAAGTAATCGTTTCTTAATTATAACGTAATAATTAATGAAACAATTACTCCTGACATGACTCCTGACATTACGCCTCCAACTGATGACCCGCGACTTATATTTCTCAGCCAACTCTAAACTAATCCTCAAATTAAAGATAGCGATGAAGAAATCTCCAGGAAACCTCAACTTTATTCATATCCAATTCGTTCTAAACTGAGTTGTGATCGTTTCTCTATTCGGAATGTACTATTTCAGAATTATTTTCATGGACAACACGAACAAGCCGTGGCTTTCTCACGCGATTTCAGTATTTTAAGTCCCACCCATAAAAATACGGGGTGATGCGTATATATATATAATATACCTACAAATTTTATTTTTTTACATGTTTAATTATTTGGCAAGGCCAAGTATACCGGTAGAATAGCATATCACCTTGTACCAATTATCGACTAAGATACCAGAACCAACCATGGTGGTATATCCACCGGAAACAGTGTAGGGCAAATGCTGGGCGGAAGCAATCATGGGCGGAATTCCCTCTCTCATGGAAAAACTTATGTCCACCAGCAACTGTTATGAAGAAGAATTATTTTGACTGGTGAAATATATAAAGTTTTTTTTGGTCACAAACAGTTTTTGCTCACTGGGATGCGGGTATTTTTCTACCTAATTAGGTTTTTACACATTTAGGGCAGTCTACCAAACTGTTTTTGTTAGAATGTTCTAGGTCTCTAGGCGTCTATTTTCAGTTAAAAAGTTTTCTTGAAGTAACGTAATGTCTATTAACTGGTTCCAGGAAGTATTGTCTAAACTATGTATAAAATTAAAATCCTCGTATGTGTTACACATTATATAACAAAACATTCAGGGCTCAGGACAGTTTTTTGGCTTGCTGCAAAAGTTGAACCTAGGACATCAACCACTGCACTGAGTCTTCATCAGTTTATTGATTACGAGAAAAACATGTAAATTTATTTATAATATTAGTAAACACTTTAAATATAAGTAATTCAGTTTGTTCATAAAAAATGCAAGGCGTGATCTGACCTGAATTCTCTAAAGAATCCTTCAGAAATCTATGCTCAACTTAAGGAACTTAAAATACAAAGGGTTGGATACCAAAGAAGCTGTGGACTGAACAAAGTGCCGGGAACAATCCGGCCCTGAAACGACTTACAACTTCTGCGCAACAATTCCTGGTATTTCCTATATTGATTTTGTTAGCTATATAGAATTAACACTGAATGTACAACACCGAAGTTTTAGAATGTGCTAATAAACTTTGAAGTGTTAATATTGGTGTTAGATTTCATATTTGCCTAATTTGTATAGCTTACTGGACTCAGTCAAATTTTTTGTTTGTGTATGCAGGAAAACGGTACCCAGATTTTTTAATCAAATATATAGCCGAACATTATTATCTACGATTTTTGGTTATTAACCCCGAATGCGACTGAAGGCCATCTTAAGTTACCACTAGCCGCAATCAAAAAAATTTTTTTAAAATACTGTTTTCACTTAAAACGTTAGATAATTTAAATATTTATAACCGAAACTGACTAATGACGGTTCATCCAACTGAAACAGATTCTCAAATACAACAGGGCAAAAGTAGGTAAAAATCCCTTTGTGAAATTATGCTCTGCATCACTGCGCCTGTCCACCTTGGAAATAGAAAGAAAAGATTTCCCGAGGTGTTCATCTCTTGGAGAAGCTCTTTGCAATAGATGATGTAATGACGATGGGAGATTTTTATATTATACTTTCTTCATTTTATGTATCGATTCCCGAGCCCGTTTTCAAAGTTGAAGCTTCTGCTAAACTCTAACAGTGGAATTATTACAATTTATTTGTATAATTAAAATTAATAATCATAAAAAAATATCTTCCTGTATATAAGAGTTCATGACAGAAAGACGGTATATACGTAAATTATTAGTACGGTAAACGAGTCGCTGAACTCGGCTGGCCTTGTACGCTATACGACTGTAGGCAAATCTTAATCAATTGTTGATAAGAGACTACAGTATTATTGTATTTCTTATACATACTCACATCGAATCAGGAAAGTTATCGAAATTGCCGGGCAGGCAGGTCATTTGGTACGCAGAACCAGTGGTCAACGGAGTCGTAAGGTTCTGGAATGGAGATCACACACTGGCAAGCGCAGCGTAAGACGTCCACCCGCAAGATGGACAGACGATCTGACTAAAGCCGCTGGATCGCGCTGGACACATGCCGCAAACAACCGGTCCTATTGGATATTATTTGGGGAGGCCTATGTCCAGCAGTGGACGTCTTATGGCTGATACGATGATGATGATGATATATACATACATACATCAAGCCTGTGTCCCAACGGGGTAGGCAGAGACAATGCCACTTGCTACGATCTTGGCGTACCTCTCTTGCTTCTCTTACTCGCATTAGTCCTTTCATACACGCTCGTCTATTCTTGGTACTTCTGACCTGGCACTTCTTTAATACCTCTTCTACTTGGTTAAGTTATGTTCGCCTTGGTCGCTCTATACCAACACCTCCATTTAATTTTCGCCCCATATATTAGTGCAGTCATTTTATTTTTATCTATCCTTTCTACTTGTCCAAACTATCTTAATATTGCTTTCTCTATTGTTGTCACAACATCATCTTTTACACCACGTCGATCTCTTGTTACACTATTCTTTAAACTATCTTCTTTAATCGAAATCATACCATACATACTTATAAGTGCTCTTATTTCAACAGCGTTTATACGTGCTTCTTCTGCCTTACCCAACATTAACTACTAAACGTCAGAGTTGGATCCAACACACCTCTATGAACAGCTAGTCGTGTTTATACATCTTATATATCCTTTAATTACTCTGTGTACTTGAAGTACCGCGTTCTTAGGTGATTATTCTTAGCTTTAATCTATTTCCACAGCCCAACAAAAGCACCGCTTCTTTTAAGGTAAGGAGTTTGAAGCATAAGATATACTGTATGGTTTGAGATAGACCTGACTCCGAGTTAAATCGCCTAAATCACTTGTGTTACTGGCTATAGACAGAATAGAATAGTACTTCCTCCTGTAACAGGTATCGTAAGAGGCGACTAAGGTACCAGAATCGACAGATGGCGGTATATCCATTCGAAACAGTGCAGGTCAAATGCACAGGGCGGGGATGGGCAGCAGCATCCCTATCGCAATAGCTGCGCTCTGCGATTGCCAACACGCTTGCTCAACGCGGCAATTATGGGCAAAACACCTCTATTATTGGAGACGCTTATGTCCAGTGGGACTCCAATGGCTGGTATAATGACTGACACCAGAGAACGAAGGAATCAAATATAATTAAATGCATATATTTAACACCCAAGCACAGGACAAATACAAATATTATCATATAAATATTAGTCCTGGAGATCGAACCCGAACTTTCCCAAAATTAGGATCACTGCCAACTGAGTCATCGGGCCCATCAAACTGAATCACATGTGTATGCTCCAATAAAAGTATTCCTACTCCTACATCAAACTATATAATAATTTTAGGAACTTAACATATGTCGATCTGTTTATAAATTTTAGTTTAAAATATTTAATATATTAAAAATACTCTAGTACATAAGTTATATATATTTATATATAGTTATATATATTATACTCTAGGTAACATTTGCAAATTTGTACGAAAGGATTTTTATTTTGGATTTTAACACATATTTAGATTCAAACATCTTATAAAATATGCATTTAAGATACAAATGGGGGCTAAAAGTTTCCATTTAAAATATTAAAAGTTCAATTTCAATCTAGATAAAAATAAAACAATCCAAAAACGTTCAAACAGTAATAATATACAAACTTTCTTTATAATTTTCTTCTTTTTTAACATGTATTCGTAAATCGTATCGTATCGTAATTAAATTTTTGGTAAATATCCGGTCAAAAAGAAATTTTACAAATAGTTTGATAAAAAAGACTGCTTGTTAGGCAATAACTGTTTTAATGCAATAAACTAACTTTTACAACGGAAAAATAACCTATTAGTTTAACTGTTCATAATTACCGATTTTAATTTGTTTAAGTTTATAAAAAAAATTATGTTACGTGCCGTGAGGTACCAGTAGGATAGAATAGTACCTCCTTCTGTACCGGGTGTCGGTATATCCTGGAATCAGTGTATCTCAAATGCAGAGGGTGGGGATGTGCAGCAGCATCCACATCGCGATATCTGCGCTGTGCAATTATGGGCAACATTGCCTACTTTCTTGGGGACCTATGTCTAGCCGTGGATATCCAATGACTGTAATGATGATGTTGACGAAGTTACGTATAAATTTTGTTTTTTATTACTAATATAAAACCTATTTTTGAACTATATTATTTGAAATAATGTACGTATGTATGCAAATATAGATTTACGTTATAACTTTGACTAATACGCTCAGGTCACAAGTTTGGAGACACGCTCGTATCCGTTCGATGACTCGGGGGACGTTTACATTTATGCGGACTGTATGCTTGTTTACCGACTTAACAGTACAAAACAGAGACGCCATTATTAATACAAATCGTGTACTGGCTTCACCTATTATGTTTTATCTCTTGCAGCATCAAGTTATGAGATTGTTCGTATAGCTGTATATCTCTAAGCAGCTCGTAATGCCGTAATTTAGTTGGAAGGGTGATAGAGGTACATAAAAAAACATTTATATGATGTTATGTCTGTTTGTTCCGTGTCTGCATGTTAATTATACTTCAGAAGTTTTTTATGAAAACTGTCATCTGATATCCATACCACAAATGCTTTAAGCTACATATCTCGGAGTCAGGTCAACGTACGAGAGATGTTATGAGAATATCCGCTCTGAAAGTCTACTGTAGGATAAAAGCCTTCTCAAGAAATGAGGGGTTATGCCGAATTGCCGCGCTAGGCTGGTATGGCGGCAATGACAGAGCGTAGCTTTGCATCAGAGATGCTGCTGCCCATATGATCATGCATTTGAACTGCGCTATTTCGGATGGGTATACCGCCATCTGTTCGGTTCCAGTATCTCAGTCGCCTCTTGCTGACACCTTACAGAGGGAGTACTTTTCTACTCCACAGTAAACTAATCAAATCCTCCACTAATTATTGAACAAATTATAGCGTCATACAAATAGAAACTACACTTGATTTATAGATTTCGTTGCGTTTATTTATCTGTTTCAAAAACGGATATACGTATTTATGTGTGATTAGTTTATGAGTTTGCTAATAAATAATTTAACATACAATTTGGTTATGCGCAAATTAATTTTCTTTTTCCGGAACCCAGAGCTGAGACGTCAATTCCAGAGTTACGAGGTAAAAAATAGGTCAGGCTGCTTAATCATTACGGCCTGTAGTGATTGTATCTTGTGCGCCAAATGTCGAGGGTTCAATCCCCAGCCATAACAAATAAATATGATGCATATTTGAATTTGCTATTTGTCTGGGTGTTAATTATATGTATTAAAAATTTTTTAACACCTCTGTTATCTGTTATCCGTACCACAAATGGTTTTAGTTACTTAACTAGATGCCGAGTGATATTTATTAATAATATCAACTCGCATAAACGGCGGGATTTCAGCGTTATTTATGGAAGTATCCTTTTAGTTCACGAGATCTGGATGGTACCCATCACTTTTACCCATTTCTACTCACAAAAAACAACATTATTCGTGTTACTATGTTTCGGTTAGAGGAGTGAGAGTAGCAGTGAAATTACAAGGTAGGATGACTTCTAACAATTATTTTATGTTTCATGGTAATTTTATTATTTTTTAAATATAAATAGAGTAATTGCCTTGAGGTATTGGCAGAGTAAAATTGTACTTCCCTATGTACCATGTGCCCTAAGAGGTGACTAAGGTATCAGTATGAATAGATGCCGGTATATTCATCCAAAACAGTTTACCTCAAATGCACAGCGCGGGGATGGGCAGTAGCGTCTTTCTTCGCGAAAGCTGCGATCTGCAATTGCCAGTTCTTTGAGATCATGAGCGAAATTCCCCGTTTCTCGGGGCTGATATGATGAATTGAATTGGCTTGCTCGTATCTTGCTTATATATATAACGATGGGCCCAATGACGCAGATGGTAGTGATCTTATACGCTAAGGGTCGTGGGTTCGACCCCCACCTGGAATAAACATTTATATGTGGAAATTTGTTTATTTACATAAGTATAATATTTGTGACTCCTCTGTTGTCTGATGTCCGTAACACGAGTGCTCAAAGTGACTTACTTCGGAGTTAGGTAATGGTGTACTGATGTGTACATATGTATGATGTATTCAACTTGAATTCCAACCCAAGATTTCAGTAATTACTGGTTGTGGTTGACTTGCGGTAAAATTGTTCAACAAATCGATAACCAATTTTTCAATTAATCATTTCACGCTATAAGTACGTACCTATAATATATTCTATTTATGTAATTGTATCTTTGATCAGCCAGTGTGGTCAAATGTGCATACTAATAGTGTATGCACATTTGACCATATGTAATTGTATATGTAATGTATATACATATATGTAAATATATATATATATATATATGTGTATATACTACTACTCTACACCTGGTGTAGTGGGAGGTACTATTCAATTTTGCCGGTACCTCCTTCCTTTCTAGGATTATTTGCATTTCTATGAAGACCGTCAGACATTTATTAGAGATGTCGATGTAGAAAAGCATGTATTTCATAGAGGGACGTACATTTATTTCTATATTCGCAATATCATAAAATATTGGCCATCATAAATCTAATGTTAGCCGTAGGCAAACAATATGAAACTGTCTTTTAAGAATAATAGGCGATGTATAGACGTATTAATTGGTGTTTAACACTCAATATTTTGTAGTCTAGTGCGCCATTAATTGGCTGTATACAAACTTAATAGAGTGTCTGTTAGTGCGAAAATAATCCATCCTTCTCTGTCTATTTTATGGAATTAGCACGTAGATAACTGAAATAAAAATTAGTGGAATATTTATGTTAAATTACTTTACTTTGTAAACTCCGTTCATATTACCTATATAGATAATCTTTTTCATAGTGTTTTATACGCTCACAATTTCAAGGTAGACATCAAAACGTATTTACGCTTGTATTTTGCTTAAGTAGCTTGACAAATAGAAAACATATTTAGAAGTATCTAGTGGAGTCTATGTCCGATGAGTGCTCGTGTATGGGATGAATGAATATTGAGGAAGCAAAAAATATATCAAGATAGAAGCAAATAGAAATTTCCCTCTCCAACCAATGGAAAATAGGCATAAGTTTGTGTTTGTAGCTTTCTGATGCGTACAGTTGGCACGATCTTGCCTTACAATCATTCGTAATATATAGGACAATGAGTAATAAAGTTGAAATGCGAGTCGGAGCCGAAGTAAATTCATACAAAGGAAACATTAGTGATGGAACAACAATTTTTAGATTTTTTTTTGTACTGTTTTTTTAGACTGGATAGTGATTCACATTGTATCATCTACATCATGATTCTAGGTCTCTGGGATTGGTTGGGATAGTTTGGCTAGTATGAAATTAGAAAATAGGGCCTAAATAATGTATATTTGGATTGCGTTTATTAAGATGCTCGATATGTGTACAGATTAAAGGGAGAATCAAGGGATTCAAAGGAGGATCGCAAGCATTAGATGTTACTTTAGTCGTGATACTGCGCGTACTTGTTGATGGTATAAGGGATCCCTAAAGCACATTTGAGTTATATTTACTGTTACTAAGATAAATTCAGACAACATAATTTTTAAACTGAGTTTTTTTAAAGTATGCTATCTTTTCACTAATAAACTACAAGTTTACTCGTGAAAAGATAACTAACACTTTTCTTTTTCAATACTTAGTATGGCATCTAAACCTTGCCCAGGAGACGCATATTTCAGTAGATGCCATTTCAATAAAGAAAATTCATTTTTGTTATGCTATTTTTGTGTTACTCGATCAAATATTAGTCTTAAATCAGTCATGGCTGTATTCGGTGCTTATAACTTTAAAAAAGTAAAATTTCAATGGCAAATAGCACGCGCTGTAATATTTAACGTGCTTATCTAACATTTAATACTGCAGTAAAGATAAAAGTGCATTTTGATTAGCTCTAAAATCAGCAGCACGAGAGCACGAGAGTCTTAAATACGTCATACGTTGTGCAACTAAACACCACACCGCAATGTAACGCGTTTTGAATTACATAGATTTAACAAAGAATGCATTTCTAGTGGTTTTTCGCTTATTACATAAACAAATTAGATTGCACACAAGTAAATTAGATTGGACCATTCAATGTTTGCTTTTTTTCCAGGTCGACAAACAAGCATACACCACACCACAAGTGGGCGTTACCGCAGTTTCGTATTATCACAAGGATATCACTAGCGCTTTGCCCACCTTCTGTCTTGAAGACTAATATTTTCAAGGTAGGCAAGGCCCAGGAATCTTACTGCCTTTCTCATGTTTCATACCGGAACACAGCAATGCAAACACTGATATTTTACGTTAGAAATAGGTCAGGGTGATGTAATAATGTAAACTATCTTTATAAAAGGTCTACCTCATATACTGTTTATTAGAATTCTTTTAGGAATCATTTACAAAGTAAGATGTTATCATCAACATCATAGCAGCCGTATACATTTTTTGTCCAAGAAAGGGTAATCAATTTCTTGGTAAGGCCTACGCCCCTCTTTTGCCTTATATACCAATTATATTGTTTCATTTTATCACATTATATACTATAATTAACCGTGAGGTACCAGCAGAGTAGAATAGAAGAACTGGCAGACGGCGGTATATCTATGCAAAAAAGTCAGCTCAAATGTACAGGGCGGAGATGGGCAGCAGAATCTCCGTCGCGAAAGCTGCGCTCTGCAATTGCCAGCACGCTTGCCCAGCGCGGCAATTATGGGCAACATACTCCCTTTCTTGGGGAGGCCTATGTCCAACAGTGGACTTTTAATGATCAATCGGTTCTGGTACCTCAGTCGCCTATTTCGAGGATTGCTAGAGAGGTACTATTCTACGTAGCCTACATAGGTAAAAAATGTTTAGTTTTTTTAAATCATTCGTTACTAAACATTATATCATAAATAAACGCGTGGACGTACGCATCCACGAATCTCACATACGAAACCCTCTTTAAAGATAATTTACCAGTAGTTTCCTAATTTCTTTAGTGGTTTTTAGGATTGAATAATTCTGAATTTAAATTAAAGATAATATTTACTAGTAAAAGGCAACTTGTTCAGGCTTCAGGCATGACAGAAGTCAAAAATATAGCAAGTATATTTGCAATTGGTGAAATGCTAAATATCTATATATGTTTGATTTAAAAAAGGAAACCTGAAGCTTGGCGGGATTCTAAATCATATTTAAACACACGTTTGAAACATTACCAGCCATATTCTAAATGATCGAAATTTCATTTAGAGGATGAGTCGTTTAGTCGAAAGTCGTAGAATTTGAATTTAGAAAAACCGTGATGTACTGGCAGTGTAGAATAGTACTTCCCCTATAAAAACGACAGCAGACAGATGGCTGTGTCCAAGATGGAGCTGCTCAAATGCAACAGGCTGGGGATGGGCAGCAGTGTTTCCGTCTCGAAAATGGGCTCTGCGATTATCACCACGTGTATACAGCACAGTAATTAAGGACAAAGTTCCCCTTTCTTGGGGAGTTGTATGTCCAGGACAGGAGGTGTGGACTTCCAGCAGCTTATTTGATAGAAAAACGAGTGTAAAAAAATTGTGTATACCATATACTTACTTTATTTTTTTAACTAAACAATGAAATAACTTATTGTCAAACAGGATATAAAGTAAAAAAAATATATACTTGCATCGAATCTTCAATACATTATTTTGTGTTCGTTCAACGTTTTCTTTATATTGATTTAATTTTACGTGACTGTGTAAGAATCAGCCACGCCCGACACTAGGGCGGAATAAATGTTAAACGTGACCATAGTAGCTTGAACCGTGAAGGTTTATAGCATCGCCTTGTTTTTCTTACATCGTTCATTTTCGAGAGAAGCCCGGTGGGTCATTTAATACTGGCGGTTTCAGCTAGGCCCCTTTGCAATGTGAGTTTCATTCTCAAGCTTTTGAGATGCTAAATGCGTTCTCTGAGATCGACCGTGTACTAGTAGACTTCAACACATTCTGCATACAAATATGAAGCCATTCCTTACTATTTTAGAATGTCGTTTAGATGAACTATTTGTATTATAAAATTACTGAATGAAATATGTTTTCAGTAACAATTAAATTTTTTTTGCAAAAAAAATTCTTCCTATTCGTCCATTATACATCGTCGTAACAGGAGACTGAAGTTATGGAACCGATAGATGACGGTATTTCATTCCGAAACAAGTTCTACCCAGAACAAATATTTTTGCGAAGAACTTGACTTAACAACACAGAACAAGAACAAAGGACGTGAGTAATATATTTGTAAGTTTTCTGTTTTCTATTATTCGGAACACAAGTGATTTTAAACTCTATCTCAGAGTTCAAACAATGTGTAAGATATTTTGTGAACTTATGTTATTATTATTAATTTCAGCCCGACTAAGGTAAGGTGTCATGTGGTTACGACATTAACGATAAAGTAATTTGAGGTTCAGCGCCGAGGAGCTTAACTCATCAATCAAGCCTCCTAGGAGACACCTAATTTGGGAAATATATTAATACGCTCACAGTAATTATCCGTGACAGAGTTTCTAAGATATTCGCAGCGGTTGCACTACGGTTTAGTAGCGTAGCGATTAATTCATATATTTATTAAAACATAGTTTATAGATTGTCAATTAACCTAAGGAATTCTGAAGAAAATTCAGGATTTAGATGGGGTAAGCAAATTATTACTAATTTGTTTTATTATTTCAAAGATTTCGAATTAAGCTTTTATGTTTTCGTTGACCGACTTGTTTTTCGTACATTTAATACGTACAGAAAAATATATAGAAATAGCATCATCATTTTCTTTTCTCTTATTTGATCATCGGTTAGTAACATATTATGTGTGGTGCCATGGTGTACCGATAGAGTTGAATAGTACTTCCCACTGCACCAGAAGTTATAAGAGGTGACTGATGATGGTATATTCATCAGAAACAGCGTAGCTCAAATGCAACAAGAAAAAAATGGGCAGCATTGCCATCAATTGACACGCGTGCCCAGGGCGGCAATTATGGGCTATCTACGAATATCCCCTCTATTGAGGATGCTATGTATGATGATATTATGTAAATGTTCTACCAAAATAGGAACATAGATTGAGAAATAAATAAAAATTGAAAAAATCTGATAAACAGTGATTTTTATTTAACAATGTATTGTTATATGTAATAGTAAACAAACTCGCTTTTCTGCTGATTTCACCAATAAATCTACCCAATCGTATTCACTATTCTATATCAAGTAAATTAATAGCTACATATATGTATTTTCCAATTTATGTGTATAGAAAATTCTTTATCTCGGTTTTTGTTTTGCCCAATCGTTGACTGATAATGATAGGTGACTGATAGATAGCTCTAGATAATGCCACTCATTGTATTTTGAGGTGCATAAATTTAAATGAATTATAGCCATGTGCTATTTGTTACAGGAACACATCGATAAGATATTTTGTCGATTGATAAATAGAAACCATACTTTTTATCCGTAAAACTTGTTCCTAAGGGATAAGTTCCTATTTTGCACAGTTGCAAACAAACATGTGCAGTATTTGTATTACATCTGACTCTCTCACGTTCGTACTTACGAATAAAAAGCAGTGATGCTTTCATGGATGATGAAAAATCAGAAAACCTAACAGACAACTTGTAGTCCAATTACATACATATATTATACCACTAATGGGAATGTTCCGTTGCTAACAATAAGAGAACTTACAATTTCGATGTCTTTCAATCTTCAAACCGTATACAGTTATGCGATCACTTCGGTGAATAAATACATTATTCATACAAATCAATGAAAGTATGCCTTTACTAATTCTGAATAATTATAACACAATGTAAGCGTAGAAATAATTTTCCATTGGGTAACAATTTATTATAAATATTTTTATAATACTTATAAAAATATAATTAGCTCCTTCATGGATAGAAATTCGAATATTCCAAATTTAAATTTAAATATCGATCTTGATGACGTACTAATTATATGCGTCCCACATTTAAGTATTCGAAACAACGACATAAATGTAATAAATAAATGTACAAAAGCCGATGAAAAGCGTTTTATTATTCTATTTAAAACAAACAAAGCATTGACACAGTTTAGGTAATTTCTCATTCCATAGGTGTATTCATTCTATTAACTGTGTACATAGCAATTAGAAGAATTGGAGTGAGACAAGACACTAACCCTCATGACCTATTTCCGTGCCCGATCCACTCAGGTCAATACAGGCGATAATCCGCATTCGAAAATAGACTCTACCCTCACATTTGCAGAGCTAATTTCAGCTTGCGCGTGTTCTACAGTGAATCTTGAAATAGATTTGCGAGACATTTAGCTATGAGCTGTATTGATTGTTTTGCAGTATAACGGAATGACCAATATTCTTTAGTAACTCAAGTTTAATGAACTCTTATGTCAATTGCACTATTAATAAGGTAAATTAATTTAATACCCTTTCATTATATCCTATATTGTATTCCTTCTATTATGTTATTATTCTTGGCCTTTTTTTATATCCTTGCTATTAACAGAGTTTCTAGGTCTTTATTTGTAAGTTTTCAGTCTAATTAAATTTATTTTACGACGTCCTAATACTTATAAGTATATAAACATAGTTCTTTTATTGTAAATTATACTAAGAAGTTTTACTAAAACAGGGAGTTAATACTTTCAGATAACGCACGGCATATGTAATACTAAAATGTGGCAAACAATGTGAAAATACTTACTCGTTTGCTCAGTTTTGTTCATAGAAATATATTTTAAAGTATGTATTTGGCTAGGTTTACCATATAAAAATAATATACTTAAAAACAATAACTCGCAGCGCAATTTACTCTCCTTCAGACGACACTAAACATCAACGACACGCCTAATGTATGCTATAATGTGCATGTCGCAACTGTCGAACTGAATTCAAACGATTATACTTACTCGTAGAAATTGTGCTCACACAGTTTGTTATCTTAAGTACGTACCCCAAAGAACGTAATTCCATTGATAAATCTAAACAAAATATAAAAAAGTTATAAGTGAGAAGTGGCCCTGAATATAGCAACGTGTACGGAATGGGCGGGTCTAATTTGCTTGGGCGCTATCAATTTTAGGCTTTTATGAGGCTGTAAATGCTAAAGCCAAGGTTGTGTTATAGTTTATTTTTTAGTCTCATTTTCTCTTCAGTGGCTTTCATCATCATCATGGCAGCCGTTAGATGTGCTCTATTACACATATACATAGCTTCTTCTAGTAAATCAGAAATTCGCCCTAAATTTTCGTGGCATTGGCAGAATATTGCTTTGGGACATAAATGTTGTTGCCCATTAACATCCCGTATATTTAAGCTACGCTGTTTCGGATTGATATGCCGCCACCTGTCGGCTCCTTTCTCAGTCGATTCTTACGACATTGGGTACAGAGTAAAGTACTCTTCTACTCAGCCGGTATCTTAAAACATAACTTTTCTGTTGTTTATTAGTTTTACTGGAACTAAATTTCACGATTTTTTGTCTAAGTATCACAGAGACCGGGAGATACCAGTAGATTAGAATTGTACCTCCCCTTGTATGTCTTAAGAGGCGACAAAGGTACCAGAACCGACAGATGGCGGTATATCCATCCGATACAGTGTAGCTCGTATGCTAAGGGCGGGGATGGGCAGCTGCATTCCCGTTGTGAAAGCTGCGCTCCGCGATTGTCAACACGTTTGGCCAGCGCGGCAATTATGGGCAAAATACCTCCTTTCTTGGGGAGGCCTATGTTCTTTGAAGGACTTCTAATGATGAAGACGGATGATGATGTTTACAATTCATATTTAATTACTAAAATAGTTTAAACATACATATATTCAAATACAACCTCCACCACTCAATTTTAACTAAAATCAGGTTAAAAATCTTATAGTTTTAATATTCCTTGATTATCGTGAAACGTATCATAAATTAATATAGCTATTTATGAAGCTAAATAAGATTAGATATATAATTAAGCTTTTTTTTAAATTTCAAATATTAAAAAATATAATTTAGAAATATCCAATAAGTATTACCTCAGGAATACATTTCGGTAAAACATTATGGTTGAGATTTCAGTAGTCATCTGTTACACCTTATATTTTTCATGAGCGTGTAATCTGTGTAGTAGGTTAGATATTTTTGGTACTATATAGCTTTTGTTGTTTATGTTTAATATCAATAGAAGAAATAAATTCTGAGGTAAGTCCCTCCAAACACTTTTGTTGCGGGCATCAGACAAGAGAAGGAATCACAAATGTAATATTTAAATTTATTACATTTGTGATTCCACCCACACACCTTCCACCTTCCACTCACCACTTTATCACCCAGACACAGAACAAACAAAAATATTCATCTTATAAATATTTGTCCTGGATGGGTATCGAACCCACGATCAAGAGCGCACACGATGTGGAACACTACCGAATGTGCCATCGGGCCGTCAAATATATACCCACTAACCCAATTTGATAATACACTAGCTGTGCCCGCGACTTTGTTCGCGTTGTATAGGGACTTTGGGAACTTTTTGTATTTTTTTATTTTACACACTTTTATTTTCCTGAAAACATGTATTTTTCGCACATTTATGCTACAGTCGTAGCATGATGTTGTACAGCCAAAGTTACTCCTTGTTATATCAGCTATCTGCCTGCTGAAAATTCATCAAAACCGTTCTATCCGTTTTAGACATTACCTGATATAAACAGACAGAAAGACATACAAATAAAAAAATACAATTAGTTATATGTAGTTATCCATACGTATTAAGTAAAAAGTAGTCATTTTGATATTACTCTCCAATTTTTTTTATGTGTACCGACAGTATGTAAATATTTTTTATTTTTTTTATATTTGCCTATGTCGACATCTCCGAGGATTGTAAAATATTTGAACGGTATTTAACCTTGATATGGTCCCGTTTGCGCGAAGTCTGGATCTGGATGATGGGATCTCAGGGTAATCGAGGGTACTCCTCAAATTTTATAGGCATGTACAATGAGTATTTTCTAAAACTATTCAAGTAATTCCCTTTGGTTTTTATTTCTCAAAAAATCTTAGCATTGTGTATCCTGAAGGATGGGAGAGACTGTGCATTGTTTATGTAGAAATGTTGCAAAATAGTGGATGCATTAAAAATAAATGTTTTACAGGTTTCTGAAGCTGGGCGGAGAAAATTTGTATTTTTTAAAAACAGTTAACCTTTTTATCTTTTATGTGACCAAACATTTTATTTATCCGCGACGAACTTAATTTTTTATTGTTAATTAAATATTTTCTATTTAAAAATCAAATGCATGCCGTCTATCCGGTGTTTTTTTTTCCTGAAGGGCATAATTGGTTCCGGAATACCCATTTTGAAGAAAAGTGTCGTAGTACAAAGGGGTAAAGCATTATGTGTTACTTTTGATAACAGCTAAATAACAATAAACATTTTTCTTTAATATTTACTCACACCAAAATCATTAATATACAATAATGTTAATGTTATATTGTATAACTAATAAGTAATAATCAAAAATAAATAAATAAAATATACATGTTTACCTAAATAAATAATAAAATATAAAAATAAAATAAAATACTACTTATTGATGTGTCCTCATGTCTAATTGACCTTGCGTGAATAAATCGATGCAAGTTGCGAGCGGCTCAAACCTCGTTTTAACATCCAGTTTCGCTTTATCGTCAGCTATTCTTTTCGCTTTCTTATAGCTAGTTGTCACTCTTTGTCCGAAGTCGGGGTCTACCAAGCTGAACAGCTTTAATGCACGTTTAACAACTACCTTATCAACTGCCACTATAGAAGCAGCAGTATTATCTGCTAACCTCTGCTTATGAGCATCGTCTCTGACGACTTTGTTATAGAGATCGGACACAGGCTCCAAGTCGACTGAGGTTCTATCATTCAAAATTAAATTGTTCCAAGGCCGGCTTACATCAACATAAGGCTCCGGACCACTGAACGAATTGGGATAGTAATTTGGAGCATCCCTCATATTGTCTTGAACTGGTGGACCTCCATCGCGGTTGTAACTTTTAGCATACAATGGTGAATTCACCGGAATTTTATGTGCGTTAATGCCCAGGCGGTTTTTGTGTGTGTCACGATATGATAATTTTCGAGCCTTAAACATAAAATCTATCGGTCCCGGAATTCCAGGAACTAAGTTTGCAGGACTAAACGCACTCTGTTCGCTATCTCTGAAATCGTTATCTGTATTTCTATCAAAGGTCAGTCTACCTATAACAATAGTTTTGTAGGTCCCCGTTTTCCACGTCCTATTAACATCAAATGGATTGTAATCGATTTTATTCAAATTTTCCATATCCATTAAGTCCATTTCTAATCTCCAGGAAGGATAGTTTTTATTAGCAATAGCATTATATAAGTCTCTTATAAAGAAGTTAGGATCTTGGCTGGCAATGGCTTGTGCTTCAGCTGTAGTGAGATTGGCCAGACCTTGTTCTGTCCGGAAATTAAACTTAGCAATAGTTCTGTCTCCGTGTTTGTTACTTATTATGTATGTATGGATAGGAAAGATGTCCATTTTTCTATAACCGTATGGGATCCCATAATCTGTCAGTTTATATAATACTGCATTCAGGGCTTCTGGTCTCAATGTTACAAAATCCCACGCACTCGTGGGAATGATAATGTTTGTTTTCGGATTATTTCTGACGGACTTAATAAATGATGAAAAGACGATGGGATCCCTATATTCGAAAACAGGTACATGTAGGCATAAAAAGTCAAGATTGCCTTCTTTTGTATACATTTTTAAAGCCAATCCTTTATTTTCCCTGGCCATGTCATTACCACTTTTACCTTCTACAGCTGTTGAAAATCGACCGAAAACTGGTGTTTTTTTGCCGACTCCATTAAAAACGTCCGCACTTGTGTATTTTGATACATCGTGGGTAACTACAAAGTATCCGTAGGCACTGAACCCTTTGGCATGAACCACTCGCTCTGGTATTCTTTCGGAGTCTGTGTGTAACAGAATATCCAAATGGTAGTTGTTGAAAATGTCAGAATTAACACCGATTGTATCCCGAATGTCTACTGGAGCTCCATCACTTGTCGTCAGAAGTCCTAATGGTTTCTGAAAAAAAAATAATAAAAAAAGGAGTTTTGAGAGGGTTGTTGTAAGTTGAAACGAGATTTCCAGAGATGAAAAAAATAAAAATAGGTACAGGAAAACGCAAATAATTAATTATATCTATGTACAGATCGTTAAAGGCGACTAAAGTACCAGAACCGACAGATAGCGGTATATCCATCCGATACAGTGTAGCTCAAATGCACATGGCGGGGATGGCAGCATCCCGGTCGCGAAAGCTGCGGTCTCAGATTGCCAGCACGCTTGCCCAGCGCGGCAATGATGAGCAACATTTCCCCTTTCTTGCCTATGCTCAGCAGTGGACTTTCAATGGCTGATATGATGATGTAAGACATCGATACCATTATACAGCATATTCAGCACATACATACTAATACTTAAAAATTTGGAATGTTGGCGTATTTGTTGACCCCAAGGATCTTATATCAAAAGGATTATTACATTTCTTTTAAGTTTCCTTTGAATATTAACCGTAAAAAAATAAAATATTACAAAATCGGTAACTTTGCAAGAATATTATAACGATTTTTAGCGATTTAGGAAGCGATCACGAGTGGCCATCGTGGGATTAGGTTACTTCGTTACGCGCAAAAAAGGATTATGTGTCGGATATCGCTTGAGGGACTGCATTAGTTTGCTGGTAAACTTATGTAAAGAAAGTTATTTTGATTGTGAAGTACAAGATATTGACCGAGGGAGGCATTAATGTAAACGATGCGATGAGGCGGGACACCGAGAACTTGTCGCGGTCTATGATAACTGACAGAGATTTTATTGTTTACTAATTGGTTCAACTTACCGGGTGTTCATTTTTGAACTCCCTGAGCTGAAGTGGAACTCTATCAATGGTGACATTCTTGTACCCCGTGACCACTGACAGTGTAAGGCACACCACAAACACGACTGTCCTGGGCTTCATAGTGTAAAGAAATGAATTCTCAGTGCATATTTTCCGTTATATATACCAGTTTCACTTTTCAAGTATGCATTATTTAACAAAGCATCGATACAGGAACTATGGAAAAATGAATCGCTTAAGTAGTAAATTGTAATTGCACACAATTATAAACCTACTTATTTGCACACACAAAATATTTGCAAAAGCCTAGTCATATAAACTTACGATTTTTCGGACTCATAGAGTTAGTGTAAAAATAATGTCTTTGGTCATGTACGTTATAAATTTTATATAAACGAAATATTATACGCTTAATTTATATTTCATTGTAATTATGAACCAACCAGCCATAAGGTTTCGGCAGAGTAGAATAGTACCTCCCCTGGATCACTCGTAAAAGGCGACTAAGCTTCCAGGGCCGACAGATGCCGGTATATCAATTCGAATTAGTGCAGCTCAAATGCACTGGGCGGGCATAGGCAGCAGTATCCCTATTGCCACAGCTGCTCTCTGCAATTGCCAACACGCTTAACCAGGGTGGCAGTTATGGGGGAATTTCCCCCTTTCTTAGGGAGGTCTATGTCTAACACTAGATTTCCAATAGCTAATATGATGATGTATGTATCAATCAGTAAATGCCTTCTCGTAAATATTTCTTTAATTTCTTAAAGGATCTTTGGAATACGTTTGCAAATATTATTATCGTAGATTATTCGGAAACTGAGTGTCAAATTGAGGCATGCTTTTCTTGAGTAGGTACACTATATTTATTAATTATATCCATTTTGTAAATTGAAAAAGATTTATGTCACCTGTAATCGCTTTTTTTCCAGTATCAATTTGTCATGCCACCGTTTTTTATTGATTCTTCGATATATATTATAATCGGAATTTATGAACTTTTAATGGGATCGGCTATCAAAACATCTCATGGCAATAAGTCCAACCGTTTTATAGATAACTTTAAAGTAATACCTATACGGAAAGGCATTATTTTTATACAATAAATGTTGTATAAGAAGAATTTATAAAAATTTATTCATAAAGTTTATGTTTAGTAAAAACCAGTTGATGAATGAACATATACTCATTGTTTTTAGCCTTGTTCAATATTTTTAATTGTTACATGTTTATTTCTCTTTACTGATTATGAAAAAACGAATTATTAGAACAAAATCTCAACATAAATTACTGAATTTTATCCAAATATTCTCTCGCACCATATTATAAGCGAAGGATAAGTTATTGTCAAGAAATTTTATTATACATTAGTAGCATATTTTTCATTACCTGGTAAAAATTAACATTGTTTATATTCATTATCATCAATATATAAACAAATGAAGCGAATATTTTGCCAAGTTTATAAAGTGTTTATATAAATTCACAAGAAATACATAAAAATAATTGAAATAAGTATGTATTACACACACTTCTGTTTCAATGACGCTTTAGTTTTTCATGATCATATTGAATGAAAATATTTATATTAAGTGTCATTTGTTATTATTACATTTTTATAAGAAATCGTGGGATTAACTTTTATTTTTAGATCTAATTATGCAGACGACTATACTAAAAAGTGCCTTTTGTAGGTTGATTATGTTTTATAGTTGTTTACTAATAACGACCAACTCGAAGGAATATAGTTGTCATCATTGAGATACGAGCTCAAGGCGTTCGGGATTACTTAGAAAATATATATATCTGAGGCTGACAGGAGAATTGCTTAAGACGCGTGAAAACTTTAAATAGTTAGAGAAATGTTATAACCCAAATAATAAATTAAAAAATATATCTGTAATAACAACTTTCACTACCTTTTACGTGTAAAGTAAATAAAAGGTATAAAACTCCTTAGAAGAGTGTCCAGTACAATTGTGATTCTAGAGATGACTATATACCAATCGATTTTATTAGCCTTATATGTCTGGGATTCTGCAGAATCGTCGCGACTCCCGCCGCCCGTTATGTAAAACTGGTGAGGCCATTCCAGGCTCGTTGTTTTGGAAAACCCCCGCCTCCCTCGCGCGCTTGACTGGAAACTGAACTCAGGGTAGCCTTATTGTGCCGTTTAAAGAGTATTTATTAACATTAATAAACCTCTATTTTTAAATTTTCGGCCATCATACCAGATATATAGGCCTATGTCCATCCACTGGTGGACATAGGCCCCGTAAATTAAGGAGAAATAATCTTAATTTGGCCATAATTGGAGAGGCCTATATTGGCCACGCGGGGCAAGCTTGTTAGCATCGCAGAGCGCAGTTTTCGCGACGGGAATGCTGTTGCCCATCGCTGCTCGGTGCATTTGAGCTACACTGTTTCGGATGAATACACCGCCATCTGTTGGTTCTAGTACCTTAGTCGCTTTTTACGAGTGTGCAATAGGAGGGACTATTCTACTCTGCCGGTATCAGGATTATCAATGCGTATTTCAATTCCTTGCCTCACACAAGAAATTGAAACACGCATTGATAATCCTGATGATGAATTGGTAAAGTACACACATTAGGTTTCAATATCGCATTGGCGCCGTAATGTACAATATAGTTTTGATATGCTAGCAAAAGTTATAGTCTTAGTGATTTTTCCAAACAGCTCATATTCAAGGTTTGCATTCCGACAGGCGACACATTTAGCTATAGAACCAACATCTAAAATAAGTTACTATTTAATACCTTTAAAATACGTATTAACTTGTTTTTTTATGTTCAACTTACCATGCGGAAACCGCTTTCAAAATTGACAACAATATTGTGTTAGGATTGAAAATGTTGGAATACCTACTACTGTCTTCATTTATTTTTATTTTTGACAGTGTTCAATTTTGAATTTCCCATCTACGAAGTATCTTGCGTGGATGTGAAATTTATAATATATTTACTGATAGACCGTACATATATAATATCGTTGTTGAAGGTTTTATGTAGTCTGGTAGTGATGTGGGTATTGATTCTTGGTCAAATGTATGACAAAATCCCATGCAGGTTATACTTCTCTTGCTGATGAACGATGAAGGCTTTTTATTTTTACGCTTGCCTTCTTTTTTTTAATATTTTAACTGATTACTTGTAAACATGAACACCTCTTTCTAGACATCAGCTAGGCCTATTTCAAGCATTACTTTCAAGTTATAAGGGGACATAGTAATAATCGTACTTTCGCATTTATGTCGACAAATACAACGATCAGAATTAATGTTTTAAATAATAAATATTAAATAAATAAAGCTTCCCACCTTAAAATGTTATCTAAATTATAATATGCCGTACCGGTGGAGCAGAATATTACCGCCCTCTGTACCAGATGTCGTAAGAGGCGACTAAGGTACCAGAACCAACAGATATTACCGTATATCCATCTGAAACAGTGCAGCTCGAATATGCACGAATAGGGGGCGGATGAGCAGCAGCATCCTCGTCGCGAAAGCTGCACTCTGCGATTGCCAACACGCTTGCCCAGTGCGAAAACTATGGGCACAATTCCCCCTTCGTTGGGAAGGCCTATGTGCAACAGTGGATTTCCAATGGTTGTAATGATAATAGTAAGGGTACCGGAATAATACGCCGGCCACAAATATACACAACTAATATTGGGACATAACATCAAACTGACGACTACCGTGCATCAGTTCTCAGTTATTACAGAAATGTATTTTAAAGACGCAAAAAACAACATTGTATAATTGTATAACTATAATTGAAGAAATGTTATTATTTGACGGGTTTTTATAGATTTTTATTTTACTGGTACTGTGATCATTCACATTTGTTTTAATTAGTAGAAAATTATAATTGTTTATAATAAATCTAACTTCATAACATTATTTAAAAGTTTCACGTTGAAACGTGTTATCTGTTATATTAGTTTTACGTTTATATGTAATTACTATATAAATAACAGCAAAACATATGGAAATTATACTTTGAATGACCCAAATTATATTTCTGTTGACAGTTGTCTATCAAAAGAAGTTCCAAAACTATTTTAATGTAGTATTTCCTAATCTAACGTTCACATATTAATTTGACTCGGCTTTTGTAATTGTTGAACGAATTCTAACATTGCCGACACCAGCTGAGATGGACAGTATTTCGAAAACTTCGAAAATCTCAAGTCAAACATTTTAGACCATGAGTGTTGATGCGATGACTTGTGGTACTGAAACGAGGTGTTGCTCTGTGAACCACATCCAAGTATCCCAATGAGCTGCAAAGTGGGCGATGCTGGTCGTCGAAGAACCGAAAGTTGCCGATACAGTCGATCGGTTTGATAAGTTAAAGCAGCTATGGGCTGGGCACATACCACGCAGAACCAACCTATGGGTCGGTGAAGTGGACTGGACCGACAATCGCTGATTAGGACGTCTTATCACTAGGTGGACAGACGATCTAACTAGAATCAATGAATGGCACTGGACGCAAGCCGTATAAAATCACACGATATGACGACGATTTTATCGTTATCGTTTAACTAGTTTTGTATTTTTATCACAGGATATATCTTTAATGCAGTTAAATTTATTTAAATAATATAATCTGTTTTTACTTACCGTCCGTGTTTAAATCTCCTGATCTTACGTGATACCACTCAATGTTACTCACTATTTCCCTAATTCTTCCCCTTCCCTTCAAGATCTCATGAGACATTTTTGTTGCATCTCTTGAACATGTTTTTAAGCACGGTGCTTTTATAAAGTATGTCCTCCTAAAGCAAGAGTAAAAATTCTTATGCAGCGTAATTTTGTTAGAATGAACCTTAATGAGGATGCAATAAAAAATTACTGGTCTTTCCTTCTGAGTTCTGCGCATCTATTGATGATCTCATTAATTTTTACAATAAGGATACTCCAGCCAAACCTGTAAGGCTCAGACAGTTGCTAGCCCCATGGCTTAACGATCATATTCAAATAATGATTAAGAAAAAAGTGGCTGCTAAAATCAAATACAGACGATGAATAAATTATTATTATTACCATAATACACATTGTTGTGCTCTCTGATATAGTATATATAGAGGGGCCGGGTGGACCCTAACCACCGCAGGAAACTATCGACTAGAAAAGTTATACATTGAGTGTCGACTGCGTGAGTGAGTGGATCATCATACAAGGGAAGGCCTCCTCTGAAAACGCCAATGCCACCACGTCTAATGTAAAGTAGGGTAGCAAACCGGGGGTTCAGCATACGCCCAGCCATTATCATATGTAGTACTTTCACTTCATACTCATTTCGAAATAACAACTGAAATTTTTGTTAATTTAGTAATTATTTACACTCATTAGCCAAGTGGCCGTGAGGTACTGGCAAATTAGAATATAGTATCTCACCCTGTACCATATTTGAAAAAAAAATACATCAGAAACCTTTCACACACTTAAAAACTAGCTCCCAGCTCTTAATTATTTATTAATTTAAATGTTTCGTGTTTTGTCAGTGTCTACATTTCATAATGTCGGGTAAGCTAAAATAGTATACTTTATAAATACATCGGCCAGCCATGTTGAAAAAAACTGAAGGCATTCAAGTGAATACACAATCAGCCCGTCGGTCATACGGTCCAATTTTACGTGACCTTCCCCGCCCTCCGGCTTCTTTGGTAGTCAGCGTTCTGAAGAGAGGCTGGGTGTGCGGAAGAGTTCAAGTTATTCTGGCTGCTGACTCCCCATTTGTTCGTAGCGCCTTTGTTGATACTCTTTACCAGGGGTGGCGTGGATGCTTAGTGGCGCATGTGTCGATATTCTCATTCGAACATATTTATTAAGACTTATTAAAAATATGTCCACTGTCAATTTTTAAGCAGAAATCGCTTAGTTCCCTGATATGAATTATCGGATACACGAAAAAAATTATTAATATTTCATGTGAATTCGTAATTATATAAAAAGGGCACCGCCAAATATTTCTCGTGACCGTATTGCTTTTAACCAACCCTTTTCTAAACAGAGAATTGCGAATATGACAGGATTTGCGCCATATGCATCTTAACGTTCGCTGAAAACAATAATACACCTATACTAGTGATATTTAAATACAGCGTATGTAGCATTAGTCATTACGATCGACGAATTTAACTGTTATAATTGAATTATAAAATTTATTTAATGTATTTTCGTTCCATGATAAAAGTATCACTGATGGAATACCAAAAAGCATCATTTATGGTGTTGATAGTTTGTACAATAAAACAAAAAATGCTTCCCGTACCGGGAATCGAACCCGAGCCTCCTGGGTGAAAGCCAGGTATCCTAGCCACTAGACCATACGGGAGATACGAAATTGATTGAAATTAGCATTTATAAGCGGTATAGAAAAATACCAAGATAAATAAACTGTAACGGTGAATTCAATTATTTTTTTTATCGATATTTCATATTGTTGTATTGCGCGTCTATATTTTATACGAATAAAAAATGTAATGCCCTAAATAATACATGAAACCAATAAAATCAGACATCTGTTAATAAGTTAAATATTAGAAATCGCTGCTGTATAAATAAAATTATAAAAGAATATTGCACATAATTATATCATACATTAATATTAAGAATAAATAGTGCCATCTAGTTAAATACAAAAGTAGTACACAAATGAAATTAAATGAATGTACAAGTAACGTTTAAAGTACAAGCACTTTATTTTAAACAAATTTTCATAGATGGCGCTGTACATGTAGTTAAAGAAGTTGGTTAGACAATAATGCAATAGAGGGCAGTAAGTGTTAGTGCTATCGTGTTATTTTAGGTACATAATAGAAAAAACCATAACTAATAATAAAAAATACAGTCCCCATTACAATAGGCTATTTTCATCTATCAACAAAAAAATATAACATTATGTTACTTGAATAAATAATAACGTGAGGAATTGAAAAAAAATGTCGTTATTCCATAAAAACCTAAGATTAATTTTATATTTCAAAATTAAAATCCGAGTTTTATTATCTGTAAGTCACGTGACCGAAAACACCGTCCACCATGTTTTTTTCCAGAATGACGTCACAAGCACTAAAATATCTAAATGTAAACAACTGACTGTGTTCCTTAATTTTTTACTTTTTTTGTGTATAATTCCTTTTATTTTAGAGATTTTGTATTTTATTACGCTACTTTTGCATAATTAAACATGGACGTCGGATTTGTAAAAGCCGAAAGTACTAATTTACCGAAGATAGATGCGGTAATGATTACAAACTTCTTTGCGTGTAATACAGATTTCTTTTCTGCCGAATGCAGAAATATAAAAACAGCTATGTAAGTAAATCTTTCTATTACTTTATCACAACAATATCATTTGTGTGATTCATAGGTGTAATTCAATGAAATTTTCTTATTTTGAGGTTAACAACATCGTTCGGAATAGTAATAAATAACTTTTCTGGAGTCTTCAATGTCGAATTCTTACAATTTAACGCAACACACCAACGATACGGGTTATAGAAACTCATCTTTTTATATAAATAAAAACAACTCAACAAAGCCGACAAACTCAATATCGTGTCAATGACAAATGTCAATTTGAGGTTACAATATTTTAGTACTATTGACGTCACCAAAATGGCGGATGGTATTTTGGCGCGTATATTTTACGACAAATTTTTAATATTTTTTTTTCGGCATAAATCGGTCATATTTTGCTGAAATAAAAATTATAATGAATTATCAGATATATACGAACATTTAAAAAAAAAATGAAGAAATTGGAGAATAGCCTATTATAAATGCTATGTGCAATTTTATAAAAAAGAAAGATTCTAGTTTTATTAGTTGTTTAAGAGTTAATATTGATATTACTACTATATTAATACTTAACAGCATTTCTATTCCATTACAATTATTTTATTTGACTGTGTTTGCGTTTTTTATATTTTGTCTAAATTTACAAAAAATACTACATTTTTTTTTAAATACTAGTAACCCACCCCGGCTTTGCAGGGGTTCTATTTTATACACTAAATTTTCCTCTGTATTAGTTTCGATTGACTTGGCTACGCGGCACTTGCAAATGCGTAGGGGAATCATATCAAGCGAGCCCAGGCATCGCTGGGACAACGCGTTTTAATTAATCCTCGCGACGTAATTTTTTTCTGTAACCTCCTAAGATTTACATTTAAATTACGTAGTGTAATGGAAAATTATAATGCTTTTAAAATGCTTAAGGCCTCTTACGTAATAATAATACTCTTTATTGTACGCTAGCGGCCCGTACCGGCTTCGCTCGGGTAGACATAAATTGGTCCAGATATTTAAGTTTTAAGCATGCTATTTAAAACGACCATGAATCACTAAATTAGAAAAAAAAATATGCTTATCTTAGTCTCCCTGTACACTACATTGGTTGTGGTATTTGAATTATTATTAATTATTAATTTACTAAAAATAAACTGTCAATCAATGTTGTTTACTGTTGTTAGTCAACAGTTTCGTAAATCACGAACAGATGGCGCCTCAAATTATTATTAGGCGCCTCAGATTTTTTTACAGGAACTTTTCGGACTATTGTCATGAACCTCTCATAGATGGCGCCACATTTGAATTCGGAAAATGTTTTTTGCTACATGTGTTGCACGTGATTTTTGGATCGGTCTATAACGTTGTATCACTTATTCTAGATTATTTTTCATTTTATTTTCATGAGTCATGTATTATTTTGGATATCAATTTATAGCTAACAATTTACAGTAATGTGAATTTAACAAATTATATGAACAATAAACTTGAAGTACAACAAACTTCATTGACATAAAACAAAATTAAGTAGGTATAGGTTAGTTTTATTTAGAAAAAATTTATAACAATATAGTATATTGTGTAGACTATCTAATAATTTAATAATCTATCATATCTTATATCAGCTGTAGGAATTGTAAACATAAGCATCCTTAAGAAAACCTCTTACGAGTACATAATTTGGCGGCAAGGATGCTGCCGCCCATCCCTGCCCTTATAGTCGAGCGACGCTTGTTAGAGTATACCGCCATCTGTTAGTTCTGATATCTCCATCGGCACTGAATTCAGAATACAATTCAGAAATCTAAACGATATACATTCTACAACGGTATACAAAAGAACTTAATCATAACCGGGTAAAATAGGTATAGATACAATTCCTATGGACAGGGATGGGCTGCGCAAGTCGGGTATGCGCAGAAAATACCCCATTTGAAACTACGATCTGCAATTTTGACATTATCTAGCGTCTCAATTATATGCAAAATTCCCTCTTAATGGTTAGCGTTAAGTCCAGCAGTTGACGGGCGACTGCATTGCAGATATTTTCAAAGCCATTATACGTGTACAATGTATATACATATTATAGAAATAATCATGAATACCTAAAAATTACGTTCGTTGTTAGTAACTTTGTTTCATTTATATTAATGTGAAACCAATGTGTACATAGTTTTGTCACAGTGTGATGCTCAAGTAATTTAGAACAAATTCATGTACAGTTATTTTTTTTATTTTTGTTGTTAAGACAGTATGATAAACAAGTATACAATATGGCGGGCCCGATGGCGCAGATCGTAGTGATCCTGTCTTGTGCACCAGGGGTCGTGGGTTCGATTCCCACCCAGAGCAAATATTTATATGATGATATTTGTGTTTGCTCTGTTGTCTGGCATTCGTAACACAAGTGCTTTAAGCGACTTACCACGGAGTCAGGTCAATGTATGAGATGTTGTGGGAATTTATTATTATTATTATAATATGCGTGATAGTAAGTATTACATCAGCCTATATATGCTCGTAATATAAAAATCATACAATCCGTTCATTAACCGCCTTTTCTGTATCAGATTTTCGTGATATGCTTCATTGATTTTTGCATCATTATTAGCATTAAGGTAAAAGCTTAATCATTTAAAAGAAGGATCAATTAAAATGAACCCTTCTAGAGTTGGAAGTAATACGTGTCCGACGCTAAGTCTGCGATTTGCGTACAAAAATATATTTTGAGTAAGTACATAAAAAAATTAAAACTTCCTTTTTTTAGTGGATTTAAAATATGAATAAGGGTATAAGAGTTGTTTTAGTGGAATTCCACTTATACCAATATGAAACTATAATTAATATAGTAACATACTTTCCTTTTAATAAGAAAAACATATTATGAGATTACATAAAAAAATACTTTAGATTTATAATAATTTTAATTAAGTTATTGATATTACAAAGAAATTATAATTAATTAAGTAGGTATGTAGGGTCATATGAAAAAGGAAAAGAAAATAATGACATTGAGTAAATATGAATATCTCTTTATTCATTAACAATAAACTCTAGACAGGAGGTATTTTATCACTTAATTATTTCTAATAACTAAATAAATTTGCCACATACATTAATTGAAATATTAACATTATCTCAGATTAAGACATCTATGGAATTAGAACAAAAAGCTGGGTGACTTACTGAATATCTAATTTACATTAAATTCGCATGCGTTTTACTAAGGAATAAACATTTTATAAATATTCAATTGAAGAACAGGAATATAAGTTTCATTTGATATTACAAAGACGTTCGGTATCATTTAATATTACAAAGACGTTCGGTATCATTTAATATATTTTATTTAAAGTGAATGGCCTCAATTAAATTGGAATGATGGAATAAACACTAATAATATTTATCACATAGCGTAAATGCTCGATCACAAATCAGTCTGTTAAAACTAAAACAAAGGAAATATAAGTATATATAACTTAAAACAAATAAGATGACTAGATTTCAAAGTAAATGTCCACTTTTTTTAATACATTTTTAGTGATATATGTTGGGAGAATATATGTATGCGTTTATGCGTAATATAAATTGTATCTAAATATTTCTATGAAAAGCTTTATTATAGTAATGAGTTAATGGGAGTTGATACTTTATGTTATGCGGTGGCCAGCCAATGTAATGTAAGAACGTTATCCAAAGGGTACCAAGTGACATTGAATATTGTAAGCAAAAATACAGTCTACATCTATCATAGTCGAAAAAAATTCTTCTGAAGGCATAAAATTAAAAAACAAAGTTGAATATTTATGACTTCTATCAAAGAACGATTGATTGACTTGAACTTAAATTGATATCAAAGAGAATTAAACCAACAAAGATATAAGTTCAAGTGTAAAATGAACCTTGGTACCCCAATTACAGACGCGTTATTCCTATGTAATCCAGATGTTATATGTATTCGCGTTGGGTGATCAGCCTATTGGGCGTCACGACGCCTCCTGCCGGGTCCGTAGGCAGAGTTGGCGGCGGCAACACCGAGCATGTGCTTGGCTTGCAGAGCGCCAGAGTAGCCGCGGCTGAGGCCGAGGTCCAGTGCGCGTTTCTCGCTGTGGGAAGAAATGTTTTCATCAGGTAGCTAGCAATGATGGTAACCCTTAGCGATAGCGTTGTTTTTTTAGCCTAGTTTTTAATAGGAAGGAAAATATAGAGATGTTTAGATATACATCATTTGAAGAAAGAGGATCAGTCGATACAGTCAATTACACTTGTACTGATGTAGAATTAACTTCATTGCCTGTGTGTATAATGATAATATATAGGTAAATTTATCTATATTTTATAGCAAAGATAGGCTCAGGCATGAATAAATTTGTTAGCGTGCTAATTATATTGACGATCTCCGTATACAACGCAACGCCTTAGATATTCCTGTCAAACAGGCATTCACTTGTTTATCATCTAGATTGCTTAATATTTAGTATTAAAATAACTTCTACATCAAGGTCTGCCAATGTATCAAGTTAATTAATTAAGTTGTTCTTATATCCAAAATATTTAAAGGCGCATACTGAGCCGGTGCTTATAACTATAAACTTCCCATCGAAGTTCACAAACAGATACATAATTAATAACATTAACATAATTAATTATCTAATTTTCGAATACTTTTTATATGTACCATGAATATTTTCTAATTCAATATTACATTAACAGTTTGATAACGAAATTGAAAACAAATTTAAAGCGTTTTTACTAGGCAATATATTCGACTTGACGCAGATTACAGTCGGGTCTCAAATCAACAGTTTTTTCCATGGATCGGAAAGATTCGAATTACTCAAAACCTAAGACAAGTTCTAATAGACGATTGCTTTAAAGATTAAATCTAACAATTTTAAATGAATATACATTTGAAAAATCTCATACAAAGGGATTGCAAAATTCTTAAGTATTGTTTATGAAATGCTCAGTTGTGAATGCGTGGATTTTGTGCAGCACAAAATGAATAAAAGAACACACCGACACAAAGGTAACTCGCCACGAATGTTTTAACTGACTTTATTTGTGGCGCTAGGAATTCTTTTACGGACTCGTTGTTTTGTACTGACTAGAAACTAAAAAAACACTGCTAAACAAATTGGGCATGAAAATGTGGCCGCTAGCAATGCTCATAAAGTTTTTAAATAAAATGACATACACAAGTATATGTCATAGAAAATATTTATCTTCAGAGAATGCAAACAATATGCCAGTAATAATAAAAACAAGTTTTTTTTATATAAGATCATTAGGTATATATTATTATATATCATTATCAATTATTATAAACAATTAGTCAAATGGGCCAAAATCGTACTTATTTCGAATCTTATTATTAATCTTACCGATGAATTAAAACAGGAGAAAAATAAGATAAATGTTGTATTAATAAGTATCAAATTATACTGTTGTTTATTAAAAAAGCAAGGGTACGAACAACAATTACAAGCAAATATAACCTCAATTAAACTAATATCAGCAAACATGCAGCTTATCTTAATAAAACTGAGTACGAAGTAAAAAAATAATATATAGATAAGCACAATTAAGAGGAAAAAGTAACCGGGTACACGATTTACATAAATTCCTACTAAATATGTATGAATGAACTCTTTTATCAACCACAGACCTTTCACGTATCTTTTTATAATGAAACACGCCCCTTATTAATATAAAGATGCGTTGATAAAAGCAGAAACATTCAAAGCCAAACTGAAATTAATAGCTAACGGCAGTACGATGTTCAAGACGTACCTAGTAATGTCATCTCTGTAGCTGGAAAGAGATAGGAAATATTAATGTTTAGTGTCATATTTAATGCCGTGTGGTACCGGCAGAGTAGAATAGTGGCTCCCACTGCACCACGGTGTCGTGAGACGCGTCCCAGAACCGACAGATGGCGGTATATCCATCCGAAACAGTGTAGCTAATAAACAGGCAGCAGTATCCCCGTCGCCAAAGCTGCGCTGTACGATTGCCAACACGCTTGCCTAGCGCAGCAATGAAGGGCAAAACTCCTTTCTTCGAGAGGCCTATGACAAGCAGTAGACTTTTAATGGCTGGTATGATGATGTTGATCATATTTAATTATTGGTTTATTTTTTATAGTTTCACTCGTCTCCTGATGGTAAGCCAAGACGTGACCATTTTATCTATGCTTTTCAAATTCCTATTTTATATATACGCCTCTAAATGTTAGAATACAATTAAAACAACTGCTCCTCGGGAATGGCGGACGGGCTGGATTATTAAAACTTCAATTCTAACGTTACCAGAGGAACAGCCGTGGCGCCACATTAATAAACGACCCTATTTCCGTGTGTTGTTTTTCACCTTGGGGTTGAGAGAATTGATCTACCAAATCGAGATTGAGACAAGAGAAGAAATCTATTGTGAATGTCTAATTAGTTTTAGAGAAGAAGGGATAAATGTCTATTAAGGTTAGAACAGAAGTGTGACCAATATATCACAAGTTGTACACCGCGGTGTCTCAATTTTAGGGCCAAGGGACCCCGATGACGAGAAAAGTAAAGAGCGCTACGTAAGTGTTAGTACAAAACGTAAGGCCTGCCTTGACTCATTGGATAATGCTGTTCACCGCTTTACCTGAGAACTCCATAATTGATTGTCCTTATTATTTAAATAAAATAATATATTTTTAACTAGTTACCGGATTGTGCTTGAGTTGTGATTTAAACATACGGCGAAACGAATCTTTACCATTATATCTCAATATATTAAAAATGTCAAGCAATATTTATAAATCTAACAGCCGTTTGTACTTGAATAAACAAAGTGCGATCATGTTCAAATATTTAAAATGGTATATTACTGTAGAAATATGTTTTATATAGAAAATTACAGTCTTCCCTCTAAAATATTTCAATAACCAGGCATTTCACTTTGGCAAGCCCTCGTGAGTACACAAAGGGGTTTACGCTAAAACACTTAAGCTTCTTCGAAATGGACGTAACACAATCGTATTTAAATAAAACCCAGAATGAAAATGTCTCTCTTAACTTAATCTGCCACTTAAATATCCTGTGCCACTATTCAGTAGCGCTATAATGAGAAAAGCAAAACAATGTTCACAAAATCCAAGACAGCCAGATTTAACGAAATTAGGACTAAGTTATTTCATAATTTATTATGCATATTCGTTATTTAAATATGTTTAATTATAGTTTACATGCAGATAAAATTTAGAAGAAACATTGTGAAGGTTATTCAATCAACTTACATAGGAGTATTTGTAAGAAAAAAATCACTTCGATTTTTTAAATTCAAAAGAATTTCAAGTTTTAATAAAATTGACATGAAACGGTGTATGTTCATTGAAATATACCAACTCGTTAAAAATATTCTTTTGTTCTAAAGAATTAAGATGTAATTACAATTTTTTTTCATTGAGAGCCCAAAAGTAGATCGTTCTTGCAATACATCTTATTCTCATAATGAAGCGCTATAAAAGTAAAGGCAAAGCGAATAGTTGAAGACTTACTTCTCCATTTTGCGCTCGATCTGCAGCAGGTTTCCAAGGCGGTTGAGCATGTCCATGATTTCCTCAGGCTCATACGGGCCTTCCTCGCTGTAATAATTGTTGAGACTGAAAAAAAAAATAAATTATTAGAAAAACTAGAACATACTATCCGATATTGCCTCCATTATATTCTAAACATAAAAAGAATCCTGATGTTTCTCTATAGGTCTGTAGTTCTTAGTAATAAAAATTTAGTATGAAATATTTACTAAAAGACAAAAATGGTAACCACTATACCAGTCAGTTTTTCTTTATTCTTATATTAAGATATTGCAAGAAATATATAGAAATAACTCAAACATTAGTCGAAACTTGTGTACCGGCTCTGAGATTTAGAATTAGCAAAAGTACCACTACCTCGGATAAGCGGAGGCAGGCACGAGCAGCAGGAGGGCGAAGAGCGCGCAAGACGCCAAGATGCAGGTAGCTCGCACCATTCTGGAACAAAGATATAGATATAAATCACTAGTTATCAGCAAATTAGGCAGGCATCTAATCAGGCTCGACGAAGATAAAATGATCTTTGTTATTGAAACTACCTCAATTAACACCATATATGCATGATAAACAAATAATAGAAGAAACACTATTTTTTACGTTAATATAGTACCAATATGTAAGGAATTTTATTAATTTAATATAATTGGATTAAAATGACTGATATGTTTAACTGTATATTAAAGAGTATACTGTATTACAAACATAAGTTTTAAAGAACTATCATGTTAATTTTCGTCCTAAAAGTTAAAATTAAATGAAGGATCATATGTAGTCTACCTGAAATTTGCTGAAGAATCTAATTTATCTCTTATCGTTAGTCACACGTCTACATTTTTCTTTGAATGCGAACACCAGTAGAAGCCAGCCGGGGAATCTTAGATATTTCTCACAGTGACCGATTCGGTAAGGTTAGACATCCTAAACGCACCGCGCAAACACAATTTGATGAGGGCATCATCAAAGTAAAGGTTATTTTCGTGAGGTATTTTTTGTGAACTTAAATGTCAGCAGTGTCCTTACTATTAAGTTTTAAGTATTTACATGTCTGAATATTGGTTTCCTATTATGTATCTATTATATAAATAAAAATCAATATAAGTATATATATATACATATATTGATTATTTACCTTAAAATGCTGTCTTATTAATGCACTTATATATGGAGATAAATTATTAAATTCTATAAGAAAATTGTTGTCAAAATTTGGTGCGGTCTATATTCAACGGTTACTTATAAGTAAAGGGATTAATTAAGGTCCTAAATCCTTTTGTGTTTCCTAAAAGGATTTATGGATTATAGCATATGGAAATCAATAGTTTCTACTAAACATTATGGGTAAATTTATGTATGAATAAGTATATAATAAAACCAACCATTTTTTTATTACTTGAAATTATTTTGCTATTTTACTAAGGAACCAACAAGATTCATATCAATTTAGAATTTTAACGTAACTTAGTATATATAAAAAACAACTGTAAAATAAAAATAATACTCTTCTCTCCAGTTGAACAATAAAACTAGTTTACCAGATAAGTTTATTTTCAGCCTACAAATCTTTGTAACTACATAAGATTCCTATTCAAGCGCGAAAAAAGTCAAATTTCCCATAGGAGTTTTTTTTCCGCATTAGTTGGCAAGAAATAAAGTATATTTTATTCTTTTTTTCGAAACAAAAATATTGCGAGTTCTTCTTAAACCATGTGTATCTATATATATACATAATAATTATTTATTGGTGAATTTAGTGTGTGGTTTTTTTAGTCATCATTTTAGTAAACGTAGGACGTCTACTGCTGGACCTTAGCCTCTGAACTCGATTTACAATAGGACCAGTTGTATGCGGTTCTGGTTAGACCGTCTGCGTCCTATCGCTACGTGTTATTCATTCGGTATAAACATTAAGGTTGCTTTCTTCGACTGAAAAAGTACTTAAAGAACGACGAGCATAATTATATTTTTTTATAATATAGTTTCGTATTTATTGCTTTACTTTCTACAGTATATACTGTTTATTTATTTGTACTTTTATATTTAAATTTGAATGCTACAAATGTTTTCTTTCTTATATTTTAAATGCATGCTGGCATATAAAACAAACAATATATTATAATACTGATCAGAGAAACGAACCTCTCAAGGAACATGTCGACTAAATGAACCAGAAATGTGTATTCTCTAAAGGATAGAGAAACTTAAGATGAATTCCTTGAGCGTTTCAGGCAAGTTTACTTAGTAAGGGGGATCTGCCAAAATAAGTAGCTTGCGTATGTGTAACACTATGTCAATAATCGTTATATATTTACTGTCAATCAGTTTTACTTTATTACAGTGTTATTTATGAAGTAATTTTAGTAATTACCTATATACGAATATTAATGTATTTTAAATTCTTGCTATGTAATGGCATCATTTTATAGGCAATACAATGACTAGAATCAATTAAAATATAGAGTCAGCTATAGCGCTAAGGTAATTGCAGCGATTTTTAAAGGATATTATTTAATAAAAGTTAAAAATTCGTAATGTAATTGCGTTGGCATATTTAGACCTACAAGTTTATTTAAGTATGCTAGCCGTCCCACACTGATCTGCAAAATTGACATTGTTCCCTTAGTGAAAAGGTCTGCTGGATTCCTCAACCTAACTAACTAAATCTAACTTTGGTGGTCAGTGAGAATAGTTTTGCAAGTATGCTAAATTTCTATATGTGCCTTAAGTTTGGCTTAAATAATATCATTAAATTATTATTTTTAGAATTTCCAACCAAGAGTTTATTTCACAGTTTGAAAAGTAGGCGAAGAAGAAAATAATCCTTAAAAAAACCATATCAGGGTATTATAATTCACATGAGGTAGACCTTATACAAAGGTCATCTGCATTGGTACCTCACTCTTATGTTGTATTTCTAGCCAAATAGTAGTGTTCGCATAGCTGTGGACCACTTTGAAGGGCAAGAGAGGCAGTCGTTTTACTGGGTAATGTGACAATACTCGTATCTTCAAATCACAATGTTCGCAGCGCGCTAGTAATGCACTTGTGATATTATGATCGTCTATAGGTTGCGGTAGTGTTTACTATCACGCGGACTGCATGCTTATTTGTCACAAGCCTGGTCTCATAAAAAATAAATAAGCTCCGCTATTTGAGTTAAATAATTATTTAACTAAGTATTATTAATCTCTTTGATATAATTTATTTTAGTATTTTGTTTAGGACTGTGTGAAAATCTTAATTATTTTCTGGAGTGTCTAAATTATTTTTCTCAGATAAAAGTAGCTTGAGTAACTTGTTTTAACTTCACTATCTGCTTCTGAAAATCTTCGAACCAACCGTCACAGATTGACCTCGTATAAGATCTAGGCAAGACATTTTGTTCTTGTTTTATGCCTTATATATTTTTGTCCACGAATCAAGTTATTAAAAAACGGTCGTATTATATTTTTTTTCAGTTAAATAATAAAGAATAAGGCATTCGTGTAACTTAAAGTATGTCAAAGGAAAATTTTTGTAATGAATACTCACTCGACGTTAGCTCCGATAGATCGAAAGGAGGACTGCAAAATTAGGAGAGGCGCATCGGGATACATAAAGGACCCATATCACAGGTGGCCGCTCATGCGATGTGTTGACAAAGTCTCGATAACAACTAATTACAATCGATTCAACAGACAAATCTCGGCCGATAACATTATCGTAACATCGATGAATCTGCGTTATCGTATCGACGACACTTCACGGTCGCCGAGTATTCGGACAGTGCGTCAACCCTACGCCACTCATTTTTTTGCCGCATTTGTATTTTCCGTTTTATTTATTTATCCACTTCATAGATTTCACCTTTAATTTTACTTGTATCCTTCCGATAGGTTAAAGCTATCCAACACAAAATTCTAACAATTTAATTTAATAATAAAAGTAATATTTTCGCATTTATACTATCAATTTTATGCTATCGCAGCTAATAGATTGACTATTAATAAAATAAATCTGTCGAACTTATTATAAATATCAGAATCAAGTTCAATTTTTAATTTGCATTCATGATGTTGCTTATTACTTATTTCATCATCATCATTATTTACATTGGAAGGCCACTGCTGGATATAGACCTCCCCAAAAAAGGGGGAATTTTGCCCATGATTGTTACGCTAGTCTATGGAAATCACAGAGCACAGCTTACGCGATGGGCATCCTACTACCCATCCCTATCCTATGCATTTGAGCTACACTGTCTCGGTTGGATATACCGCCATCTATCGATTCTGGTACCTTAGTCACCTTTTACGACACCTGGTACAAAGAGAAGTACTATTCTACTCCGGAAGTACCTCACAGCACAAAATCTCGTTACATTCGTTTGAATGTTTTGAAAATATCCTGATAGAGGGCGACAATATGATATCTGGTAATTAAGGCAACCCGTGTCATATTTTGTCTTTTAACAAAATTACTAGTTGCAAGCTAACTAGGAATTACACTATGTTATTTACAGGTTTTTACAGTTAGCGTATATTTTTAATTATAGTCATTATATCAGTCGTATGGCGTCTAGTGCTGGAAATAATGCTTATCTAATCGATTTCTAATAGGACTGTACGCAGCTTAGAACCTGAAACTTTTTTTGATTATTATTAGGCTAGGTCGGAAATCAAGCGTACAGCCATGTACGCCAGTACATGGTGTCACAGCAGTCAACAGACGCTCGTAATATCACAAAGATAATCACTAGGACTAGAAGATATTATAGCAAATTATCCAGTAATTTTACTGCCTCACTTACGAACACTCCTTTTTTCGGCAAAAATAGATGAGAGTGAGATACCCTCTGTATGAAGTCTACCTCATCCTGCAGTTTTAGTTTAATAATCACAACATATTTTTTAATCAAATTGCGTGTACTATATATTTTTTGCAAAGTTTCAATATATAAGTAAGTTAGCATTTTTTTTTTATTTTATGTACTAGCAAACAATAAAACATATTTATTTAACCAACGACGCAGTTAATACTTTTTGGGTGCCTAATTAAAAGTTTCAGGTGCTCCGTGAGACTGTTTAAACACAAGTTTTGTTTTTCCAAGCATCGTACTCGTAAATATCATTGTATTCTATGTGATGCAAAGAGGCAAAGTTTTATGCAGCAAATGGAGTGATAAATATAATATTTATTTAATATAACAGTTCTAGTGACAATAGCTTTATTCAGGTTAGTATATTATTTGTTCAAACAGACAACACATTGTTTTATAAAAGTAAAATAACCAAAGCACCGCTTTTCTAAAGCAGTTAATAAAAGGGTCTGTGGCATGATCCATAAAAACACAACATTTTTAAAACTCTATTGTATCATATGATATAGTCCAAAAAGAAAGTAATAAAATACTTATTCTTTTTTCCTCTTCTTTCCTCGGCGTTTTGTTTTGTTCTTTACGATTGATGGTATATTTTTAGAGATGAACTACTTTTGGATCATCCTTGATAATGTTCTTCTGAAACTGTGTATGTATTGTACTAAGATATTTTTAATACATATACAAAGGTGCAAAATTGAAGAATAACACTTAACTGGCCAACTGGCGTTTCCCACGTAGGGTCGTATTACTTAAACTCGGCTTAAGTTCATGTAAAGAACTTAATGAATCCGGTGCTCCAATTTTAATCATAATTGCTGTTATAATAATATTTTCTATAAAGAAAAACGGAAAAGCTATTGCTCAATGTCTTAAATGTAAAAGTACCTTAGCATGAATGAAATAATCTAATCATGCTAGAAGTAATCCTAAAATAAACATGTCAATAAAATTGAACTAGAAGATAAATAGCAAATTAATTTAAATTGATGTTCTGATGATCTTTGAGTCATGAAAAAGCCTTCTTTTATATAAGAGTGCAAGAAACAAAGGCTTAAATGACCCAGAATTGTCTGCTGTACAAATTCAAAGAGTAGTGTCAATTGTAGATAGTATAAACAACGGGACGAAGGGATTTTCGTCACGAATACGCTACATTTTCCCAGATTTGCATTTGAGCGGTTATATATACTGCCATATGTCGGCTATTGGGAGGTTCATCCATTACACCCTACCCCACGACTAAGGAAAATGTTGATGATATTCTAATTAAAAATGTTTCTATAGCTGTTATTAAAGGCATGGATTGGTTTATATATAACTTGCACGTCCTCGCAACTTTAAGAGCGTATATATTTTCAATAATTCTTACCTTCCTATTCGTATCAAATTCTGTTTACAACTTCCGGGGATTTAACTTATACCGCCCTAACTCTTCTTATAAAATAAAAATAGCCTAATTTATAACGTCAACTATGCCATAAAAGAGTCTGACAAACAAACATTTCAGGGATTGTTTTTCTTGTTATGAGTACCGCTGTATGCGGTACTTACTTTACTTTTAACTTCTACCTTACTGTTATTTCGTCGTTAAAAACAGACAATCGGCTTGAGCTACACTATTTATTTAGCGTGAACTGTCAGTTCTGGTAATTTAGTCGCCTCTTGGTATGACATAGTATGACATTTGGTACAGGGGATGTACTATGCCGATACCTCACGGCTAATATGAAGATCTCGTAATAAAACAAAAATCCTCGTATGAGGACTAAACTCAAAGAGGTCTGATATATATGTAGATAAGTATTTTACTTGTAATTTCTCTGTCTGTCTGATATCCATAACACAAGTGCTTAAAGCTACATAATTTTGAGTCAGATCAAAGAATGAGGAGTCGTGTTATATTTAAAAATCCTTTTTAACCGGAGTGTATAATGAGAGCGAATCGCAATTCATTCCGAGACTGTTTTAAAAGTAAAGAAAAAGGAACCTCTCTGTGGTCTAGCTACACGATACAACAAAGTGGGAAGTTGAATTTTCTAAGTCTTTCTGTTGTCGCCTGCTCGCTTGTTTGCGACTCTAAAGCTGAGGCTTAGTGCGCCGCCACCAATTTGCGAGCGACAATACATGAACAAGTTTGTAGTTAACATGACATACACATACATGACATTTAGCCTTATATTTTTTACCGCCTAATAGAATCACGGATACGGTGAACAATATTACTCGTTTGCAGTATTAAACCAGGTCGCCAAACAAACAAACTGTCTGTAGACACTCGGAATATCATTAACCCGTTGCCAGCCTTGTGACTTGAAGATATTATGCCACTTTTCCCTGTAAATTTACTGCCTTCCTCTCCTCTCACTCTTCAGACTGGAACACAGCAGTGCGGACACTGCTATTTGGCGGTAAAAATAGGTAAGATCGAGGTACTGATGCAGACAACGATGTATGAGGTCTACCATATGTAAATATAACTCCGGGAAATTCTGCCTCTTTAGTTCCTTCCTTTCTATTTTAATCGGCTGTTATATAAATCGGCAGATTCATAGATTTATTTGAGAAACATTTGATTTAAGGCGCAGTTATTAATCTTATCAATCATATTATTAATACATGGATATGGAGCCGCCATGATGAGACTACATATCATGGACAGCGCTGCAAACCAATTAAAATAATGATTTTACTTTGTTGTTTAAATATTGATAAGTCTGATATTGTACCAAGTTCTGTTTAATTATTGTAAAGGTATAGAAAAAATGGAACACGAGCTATAAGGTTGAAGTCTATAAGCCCCCCTGCGCGGTTGTTCTCTCGCAGCTCAAAGTTAAAGCTTACTACGGTGCAGTTAACTTGTGAAGTTTCACAATACACGAACATATTAATAGTATAGAAGTTTTAACATGTGACTTTTCTATCTGTATGGTAACGTTTCGCTTAGTAATGAAGATTGAGAAACTTGTTTGATACCGGCTGCTTTAATGATGTATTTTTAATCAGTCCAAGTTATTAATTTGCCAGTTATGAGATCCCAGAATATACCAAATAGGTACTTTCCTAAAATTTCAAATCCTTAGCAACCATACGTTATAATAATTTCAACATTTACGCCTTTACTAATCATAATATAACTACTGTTTTTGCGGATTTATATCACGGTTTAATTAAATTTAAAAGTTTTTTATTCAACGTTTTAAGATAACATTTAAATAAACGTCTTTTACAGTTGTAAAAGTAAAGTTATATAACAACAAATATCTCAATTAAACCGCTGTACTCGTATGTATAAATATGGTTTAAATTATTAAAAAATAGGCCAGACCGTTCCTTTATTATTTCAAATTGGTTCAATCTTTGTGGTTTTTTAGCAACCACTGCCAGCACTTAACACCATTCATATTAGCCATAAAAATGTTGACATTTACAATATTGACATCCAATAATCTGTTTAACACTTTAATCAAGCTCAGTAATCTCTAACTTCCACAGGTATGGTCTAAGCAGCTTTGAGAACTACGCCTTCAAATGTAATTCCTAAAGTTCTCAGTGCGGTAGTAAAACTTTCTCGGCTACCTGATAGTAATTTGCGTCTAAACTTCTATTCACGGACTTGAATGGTGCATCTAATGATGGAGTTTACTAAATTTCTATACCCAAAGAAGTACAATAACTGAAGGATGAATAAATATGAGACATCGCATTTGTTGTTTTGGTTTGGTATCTTATATATATATTAAAGCCAAACGATTTTTTAGTTAGAGAGGTGACAAAAGTGCATACTTTAATTAATTAAATGTATTTTACCAAAGAAATTGAATTTACATTCCTCTCGTATAAAACGTCAATTTCTGTGAGGACCTAATATTATAATGAGTAAACTAGTAATATTTTCATCGAACGCCCAATCCGTTTTAATCACATATAGACATGATTGTCTTTTTAAAATATATTTAACTTTATTTAGGATATTACAGCAAATATCTCACACAACAATTTCTCAACTACTATCAAAGTTCACAGCATAGCTTAAGATCGCGTACTGGCGGTAAGATAAATTTGCTGGAACTTGCTCCATTGGGTCAGTTTCGATAAAATTATGTGTACCGCTATAATAAAAGGCAACGACTTGCGAAAACTCTGGGGAGGAACGGAATTAAGGTAGCGTGCCTGTGTGGGTATGTTGACCGATTGTGATTTTCACGTGGCATTTATACAAAAAAAAATTAAAGAAAAACAAGCCGACTACTTTTTGCAATGCCAGGTTTGGATTCCTATAAAGACGTTGTAAATAATGACTTTATTTTTACAACTACTTTGTATTTATGTTTCTTGGACCAAGCCAAATCTATTTATTGTAGAAAATACGTATGATATATAATAATGCTTACAATTGCGTTTAAGACTATTAAAAAAGCTTACCCCCAACCAGTTTTTGTTACAGGTTCTCTTCTGGTGGGTCGCGTAAGGAACCTGCAGTAAACTTAGTTTTATGACTTGTCTGGTACCGCTAGATTACGTTAAGGTAGGCCTTATGAAATTATCTGTGTTAGATGACTTTTGTGATCCCTAAGGTCATCAGGGTCGTCTGTATTATTTCTAAATATGCTTAAAATCACTTTCTTATTGGAAATATTAATGTCATTATTATTCCTTATTTGATTGACGATTTAAAATATATTTAATTTTGACTTTGACTTAAAAAAATAAAAAATAAACGGCGTTTTTACCTTTAGAAAATATTATGTTCTACTAATCATGAATCATGTACATATTTCTTATTGTATTGTTCAGTTCAATCTCAGAATGAGGCTGCCTGAAAAGTTAAACTGAAAAAATGAAATAATTTCTCTATCTTCCCTTATTATTTTTAAACAGAAGTTTATTCTTTGTCTATAGATTACATTTATAAAAAGATTTTAATTGACAGAGATTTGTTTAAGAACGTGTAAAACACGTATAAAATAATACAGTAGTATACTGTTTTTAATATCTATCTCCAGTGTGGTGTCGAATAACAACACAGCAAACAATATTCGGAACAAAAACATACATTTATTCTTTTGCCAAAAATATCAAATGTGTTCAATACAAAGTTGCTATATTGAAATAACGAAACTTAATATGTGTTTTTTTTAAAGATAACAAGACGAATTTATTTGAGGCTTACAATGAATTTTAAAAACTGACAGAAAAGTCAAATGTTTACCTCCATTACCCTGCTATCATATTTATATACTATATATTCAAGAATTATATAAAAGTACTAAAGTTCGAGCTCAGCCAACATATCTCTAGACAAAATTCGATGTCAATCGGTAAGTCACTTACAGTCCTGTTTCCAAACAATTTTCATACATGTGTATGTTTTGATTATTCGCACTTATATGTAACTCATATTTATATTACATAACAAATTTTTATCCAATTGTATAAAAAATTATATTCTATATTATATAATTAAAAGGGAGAATTCCAATTTGGATACACATTTTGTAAGCACTCGCTTATATTTATATTTGTTTGTCGGTCTACATGTAAATAACAACAAAACATTTCTCTAAATCTGCGTACCAGTGAAAAGGATTTAATCAACTTTTTCCACCGAATTGACCATAAAGCAAGAGTTTGTCGACCATAAATAACGCAAAATATTCCAAAAGCGTGACCTCACATCCCGGGGGACATTACTCGCGGAATTACAGTTTTATTTCATCCCTGCTACGTTTGTAACCGTAATGAATCTGTTAATATCGTTGTTTATGATCCTCAAAGTTTTATGTCCCTTACAAATTGTCTGAACATCAATTGTGGTTTATTTAATAATTTTACTATACAATATGCAGGAAATAAACAAAACAAAACGATTCAGTTGTTTTCAGGAACGGAGATTTCTTTATTATACCGTTTCTGAGATACTTTTTTATTTTAAGTTTTAATAAGAAAATAATTAAGCGGAGGAATAAACTTGGACTGTCAACAGAGAAAAGACGTGTCTCGACTTCTAATAATTTTATTTTGTTGTATTCATTTTGGCTATTTTAATTTAAAGAAACACGCATCTGGTATATGTTCCTGTGTAAAAACGAAGATACTGTTATCTAATAGGTAGAATTAAGACAGCTATATGAATTGCTGGACACTAACTTTGAATAAATAGAAGCATCGTTTATATAGTGAAATTACGTATATCTAATATGACTCTCTGTAGTTAATATATTCATATAAAATAGCTACACAAATACAGAAGAGGTCACTATATAATCAAATGATAATTATTCTTCTTACATACCGTTGTTTACTTTTAGCTTAATATAGGGTATGAATTGATATATAATTTACATTCATTAATTAAAATACAACGGTTGTAATAGAGAATCGGTACTAGAAGAGAATAATGTATTCAATGGGAACTACACATTTTTCTCCATACTTTTACTATCAATATGAATGAGAGATAGATATGATGAAAGAGAGATGTATGTAAACAAAAATATCAGTCAAATTAAATGAAGAATTTATATATGGGTATCTAGAACGGATGAAAACAATGCGTTCTTAGAAACGGTTTGACGCGGTCTGCTCTCAAAAGCTCTTGCGTATGACGAGAATAATGAATATGGAAGTATTAAAATATACAAGAAGTGAATTAAAGTAATGTTTTTGCCGTGTCTGTATTGACACGTATTGTGTTTCCTATACTTTTTGTTTACTTAATCTATACAAGCTGTGAAATGATTTCGCAAAACTTCAACAAAGAACAAGAACTAAGAAGAATAAATCAAACTATAAATACGAGTAAATCGGCTCAATCAAATGTGCCGAACATAACTCATCCATCAGCTGTGACGGCTTGTTATTCCGTAATCTTTTGCATTAGGATGTTACGTTTGTGAATAGCAATTGGATAACAATCGTATACAAACTATGTATGTTTACACAACTGCTTGAGAACGCAATTGAAACAGCTTACTGTTTGATTTGAACATTTCAATTTACATTTTATGGAGATATTGTGTGCAAAATGCCGTAAATGTCATGGGGTCAGAGTCATCAGCAAAGTAGGATATCTACTGTACCAGGTATCTTAAGAGAAGATCGAAGTACCGGAAGTGATAGGTAGCGGTAAATCTACTGAATGCAGCGTAGCTCAATTGTAACAGGGCGGAGGTGGGCAGCAGCATGCCCGTCGTTATGCTTCGCTCTGCGATTTCTACATGACTGTTTTTCGGCAATTATGAATGAAAATTTCCCTTCCTTTTGAAAGAATATGTACAGCACTGGAAGAATTATGAGGCACTATAATTACAATTGGATAATTCGAGAATACTCATTGAACTATAGAAAAATAGTGTTGAGATAAAAAATATACAATATTTTATATTAAATATACTAATTATGCGGTAAAAATAAAGAAAACCTAACTTCCAGCAAATATTCTCGATAAGATAATTCCCACTAGGTGCTTTATTTCTGATCGCAGGATACAGCAACATGGCAAAATAAATCAAAGTTAAAACCTGGGAGTTAACAAGTCTTAAGAAACCCGAATTAATACTTGGATATCACTAGCGCGTTATCAACCCTGAGCTACATTCACACCCCTGGAATGTCAGTAAGTACAACCATTTAATTACAGAAACAGGTGAGAGAAAGGTGCCCTTGAAGATAAAGTCACCTTGAAAGATGTGATGTCGAGATCACCTGTGCCATTTTAAAAACCTAAAAGTCAGGAAATACTTCTTAGAGTGTTGAAAATAACTAGATTTTCCCGATAAATATAACTCGAAAGGTGCTCCTCATTTTCTGTAACAATGATAATTAAAATGCAAATTTTATAAATTTTAATGACGCTTAAGAATTTAGAAGTACAAAGCAGTTTCGCAGAATTATAAACTTCTGCAAACGAGACACACTTGTTTAATAATAATTATAAAATTTAAAACAGGACTTATATTTTACATGGCGTAAGCTCTAACAACTTATAAGAGCTTTTAACAAGTACATCAAAGTATTCTAATATAAGGTTTGGAGTAGGAATATGCGAAGTCCTTTGATTAATCTACTCTAAAAGCCCACTTCACGCAAAGAAATCTGTATCTACTCTTTTAACATCACCATCATCAGAGAGGTCTCAGAAGGCCTTCTGCTGAACATACGAATCCACAAGAAACGGAAAACTATGCCTATAATTCCCACGCTAGCAGGTATTGGTATTCGCAAGGGGAATACTGCTGTCCATCCCCGCCTATTGATGCAATGGACCTCATAGATTCGGTTAGGTATACCGCCTAAGTCTAGCCTAAGGTACCGGAACTGATAGATATCGGTTCTGCTACCTTAGAGTTTTCTTACAACTACTGGTCCATGGGAAGTACTATTTTACTTTGCATTACTTGCCACTTTTGCATTACAAAACAACAACACGGTTACTGTTACAATACCCTTAATTTTGGATAAACTGCAGTAAATCAAAATATTTTATGTTTACTTGTTAAATAAAAACATTTGATTAAACAACAACCATTCATACATTAAAGCTGTCCGGATAATAGCTTAATTATTTGATCAAAAAATACGCAACCTACTTCTGAATAGCACAATTTTGTTTTAATCAATTTTAGTTTCCTTATAAAAGTTGTTTCTAAACATTCTTTGAATTATTTTCACCGTAAAGATTAAACAATAAATTTACATTATATTTTAAGAACAAAATCGTGGTAAAATAAACGTGAATAAAAGTCTTAAACACAATAAAAGTGGATCGTAGAAAAGTGTACGAGAAGTCTCTATGTTTATGAGAGCTCATATCGATGGAGTCGACAGCACGATAAAATCGTGTCGCCATTTACAATACAATCTGAAGAACATTGTCTCTCGACGTTATTCTGGAACGTTCTTTCATCTTAGCGACGCTTCATTCAGGAAATTGATGTAAGGTACTCGATTCCTACGTAGTTGGTACTTTAAAAAGATGTTTTTTATTAGTAAAAATACAATCTTTGTACAGTGATTTTATAAACCGGTAGGCAGGGCACTTAGCCCGCAAAATTAATAGATGATGGAGTCGTAACGTTCTGGAATGGAGACCATATACGGGCAAGGGCAGCGTAGGGCAACCACCAACAAGATGGATGGATGATCTGACTGAATTCGCAGGATCAAGCTGCTCGCAGGCCGTATACCAGTCCTATTGGAAATCCCTTGAAGAGGCCTATGTCCAGCAGTGAACGTCCTGCAGCTGATATGATGATGATAATGATATATAATAGACCTTATAATAGAACATTGTGTAGAGATTACAACATAAACAATATCCTAAAAATGGAACATCTTCGTCATCACCGTAGAATAATAGGTGGAAAACCGGTAGGTTTAGGCCTCGAGAAAGAAGAAAGTTGCCTGTAATTGGGTAAAGGGGCGATGACGTCGCACGCCGTCTGTCGGTTCCCATATCTCAGTCGTCTATTACAACACCTATATTATATTTGCACTGCCGGTACCTCACGGCACCGGTTGTTTGCATAATTCACAGTTCATTTAAACGTTACCATGCACATTTTAGTTTAGGTGATCCTGTTTGTTTACTATATAATAATAGGGCCTGAGTATATTCCACTATTTTATTTTAAAGAGCCATGTTAGTTAGTCGGGTAAATTGTCACAAATAAAAACTAAATGTTGTAACTTATAAGTAAGTACTCGGTATTTTAAACATGTAAAAAAATATAAAGAGTTAAGTTAATAGATTCTAAAACTAAACCTAAAAAATTTAAGAAAATTGTACGCTTAATATTACAATAGCTCGTCAATGAATTAGGGCAAGTAGAACCGCAGAATGAACCTTTCACACGATTACAAATAATCCCAAACATACAAAAGTCCACGAAACAATATAAGTATGATGAAAAGCACAGAAATTAACTTGGAAAATTCATTAAAGATGAATGAATCCCTTTCAATTAACGTATACGCAAATGTAATTTGCAGAAAGTAAAGTTGAAAAGTTTAATTTCTTAAATATAATACTTAAAGTCCCGGGAGTCGCAAAACAATGTTTAAAGTGCCTGTAAATCTTCCATGCGCGGTTGGTTCCCTTTAAAATCATTTCTGATGAAATTATAATTTCTTAAGACTCCCACTCCTTAATTACTCTTATTTAAAACTGTAAGTATGGATTATTCTTCAATCATCAAATATTTTAATAATAGGTCTCTAAAATAATCCAGCTTTATGAAAACCTTTTATAATTACATTAAACAATTATTATTATACATTTAAACTTACAGTTGTACGTTTGTAACGTTGTATAAAAAGATGCAGAGATATTAACCCAAATTGCAAGCTAAGGACGGAGAACACAGTGTCCGTTTTGCGAGCAAAGACTTTTCCGAGTAGCATATTTATGTTAACAAATGTATAAGGTTAATCTGTATTTCATACGTGTGATACGAAAACTCAGACATGTCAATACTTTAACTCATACTTCAATATCCGCGCTTTTTATCGCTATATAACTGTACTTTATAATTACCATGTACTTATAAAATAATTACATATAGTAATAATGCTATTCCTTAGACCCGATTATCCTGAAGTCAATATATACTTCAATATCCGGGCTTTTTAGCGCTGTACTTTACTTTATAACTACCATGTACTTATAAAACGGGCTACATATATTACTAGACTATCCCGAAGTCAATATATATTTCCTACATGTCATACGTAGTCTGTGAATGTGAATACATGCACTAGTGAATTCACACAGACTACATATTTAGCTGAATTCATTCGTAATTATCTCAACTTCGTACAAGAGAAAGAGAACATCTACGATGTACTATCAATTAGTTACATTTGTGTAAAGAACCACTGTTTAAATTCAGTCATGTTAACCCCATAACATGGGTTCGGATAAGTTAGAGAAGGTTTAAAAGATTCTATAAAATTCTTGCAATTGCCAACCTCCTGCTACCTGTGTTTACCACTAAACCGTTTTATTGTACGTCGACAACTTCGCTTAGATCACTGGTACAAAAACGTGAGATAACGCTGGCTATGACAAATGCAATGTTTACGGCTTTTTGACCTTTAGAATAAACGAGGGAATTGTGACGTCCCTACGAAAAGTCTCACAATGATTTACAAATATTTTATCCAGACTCATGGTACAAACAGTTTGTTGACAATTTGTTTAGTCGCCTCGGGGACGTGCTAAATTCGTGCACCCTGATAGGCATTCAAAAGCAAGTTGTTTGTAAATATTTAAATTGTTTGCGAACTTTTATTTATGTAAAAGCTTTTTTGATGCACTGTGACGTATTTAAACTATATATTTACACAAGATATATTTATAACATTCATTACAACTTATTTATATAAAGTTTTACAGAAATGTAACTGTATTATTTTTGCATTGCGTTTCTGTATGGGTGCTGTTTATTGAATAAATACAATTTTAACTATAAATGTTGCACAGTTATTTTAATAACATTAATTGATTGATTTATGTTTTGATATAATATTTTGTTTTATCTTTATATACCGCAATACATGCATATTGTATGTTATAGCACAGGAAATCTTAAAAAAAGTCAACTAAGAATAGAATATTTAGTATATATATTTAACAAGGGTTGCCACAAATAGACTCGTAACGTATCGTTACTCTATCGACGCATTATTACAAACCCGACTTATTGACAAACTCGTCATATACCTTAATCTTTTGTTAAACTAACATAAAATAAGATTAAAGTTTGCTCTACTCGAACTGGTGATAAAGCCAGGGTTGCTGAAGTTACGGCCCAATAACGGGTTCCGATATGAAACTTAAAGCAAAGTTAACTGCGCAGCTAAGCTACTTTCCAAAGGATGTGGGATCCCTTTCTGATGACTTAAACAGTGTACACACTTGAATATTTAGTGCTATTGCTAAATTATTAGTAAAGTACCCACTGATGTCTATTGAGTAAATTTTCTAACGGAATCTATCCCTACTAAAATTATAAATGCGAAAGTAACTCTGTGGGTCTGTCTGTTACGCTTTCCCGCTTAAACCTAAGAAACGATTTTGTTGAAATTTGGCACAGACAATCTTTAGACTCTGAAAAAGGACATAGTATATTTTTTAATTCGAAATAAGGGTTGTAAGGGGTCAAAAAAGGGGATGAATGCCATACTACTGCCATACCCTTGACTATATTCTCATATTTAAGTTTTTGGTTTTTGTTAATTGTTTGTACATAAAGTATAATCATTTTAAGATATTTTGTATTAATTTTCTAAGGAAATTTTTGTCTTAGATCGTAATATAACTACTTTTTAACGGCCTTAAAACGCGGTTAATTTTCCATTTTTAATTTCTTGTCTGACGATCCGGTTAGATTGTGGCAAGCTTTCTCAAGAATGACAAAATATGTGTCAGGATTTGAAAGTCACAAGTACAAAGTAAAATTTAAAAAGTTAAATAAATCACGTTTCAAAGTCGTGTGAAACACGACAGACAGAAACAGAGTAGAACAGAGTAAGAAAAAGAGAGAAAAGAAGAGAAAAAAGCATTAAACTATTATTAAATAAGCGTGTTAACAAAACAAGACATCCAATAAAAAATATCAAAGCTCCGAGGACCAAACTGATTTATCCCTGCGACATTTAAACAGACCAGTTGAAATTTCAATTATTCAAAAACCAATCTGTAATATCGGATCGGCCATATTCCTTCATTACGCCTACGGGTGGGAGTCCAAAATCAAATTAACCAGTGTCCTTTGGGGTCACCATTGACCGACAATACATCCTGACCAGTTAAACATTTAACTGAGTTATTTGCTCATCGATAGTTGTTATAAGTATTGACGATTTAGTTACAAGTTTTATGAGACAGTTTTAGAATATAAACTGTACATAGCGGAGAATTTATAACGCAGAGGTTAAGCTATAGTACAATTTCACAGCTTAATCAGGGAATTGATATTCATAAAGCTGTATTTGCACATAATTATTTTTACATGTTAAACAAGCCAGCCTAATAGTAAGCGTCACGGTATCCTTCACTCGTAATATCAAAAGGATATCACTAACGCGTTGACAACCTTGTAACTTGAAGATGTAATATTACCTAGTAATTTCACGGCCTCTCTCACGCTTTAAACCGGAATCCGGCACTATTGTTTTGCGATAGAAATAGGAGAGTTACGAATACAGACGACCTTTATATGTAGTGTAATTCCGTAGATCTAAGAAGTGAATACATAGGTTTCTTTACATGCTTGATATAGATTTCATAAATACTCCAATTTTGTCTCCGAGGAAAAACTATTTTTATTACGTTGACAAAAAATTGATTTGCCAATACAGTGAAAGGTAAAAATGAGAAATTACGACTAGGGAGCCTTACTTCAACATAAAGAATCAGTCTATCAAATCGCAGTGAAAGATGAAAGGAGATATCCCTTTTCATCGATTGTCTTTCATGAACAAAAGAGGCCAAAATTTCAAACAGGCTGCATTAGAATCAATAGCGTCACTCCAACACGAGGCAATCTACCAGCATGTGATTAACGTTGTCAATCCACGGCTGGTAGTCCGATATCAGATACGGGTATACAATATACGCACATAATTACAGATAACAGTTGTCCATGTTGTTGTAATGCGGAACACGCTCGCTATATTGTAGTGCAGTGTAAATTGTTAGTTAAGCGCACTTGTCACATTATCGGTGTATGTAGACAGCATGCATCAAGTGATTACTTTTGGAATATTATGAAAGTGGATGCTTTTAAGGGCGAAGGTTACTTGTATATCTGGTTTATAATAAAAGTATTATTAGCTAAATACGGTGGCTTTCCACATGGAATTCGGACTTCGAAGTCGAAAATTAGTCAAAATTATTATAACACAAATCATAAACCGTAAACATCATAACAAAAAAAACAAACAGAAACGATTCCGTGTTCATAAAATACTATAATTACGATGTGATGTTGGTCATTGTTTAAAAAAAATTTATCACATAAGACTTAAAGTTGTACATTGCTTTTATAAAATCAGTTATAAAAATCTTTAACTCAGCAACTTTTTTTTACATAATAGATGGTTTTTATATAATGTAAGTTAAACTTATCTCAGTAAATTAATCTGATTCTCAGATAAAGTCTTAAAATTCACGAAGTTCGCTATAATTTATAAAGATACCAGTAGCTAACGCAGACATTTTTTGAGAATATGCAAACAATCAAAATCGCGGTTACTGCTCATCTATAACAGGGTGTTATGAAACCAATATCTTGTTCTAGAAGTTACTTAAGTGTAAACAAAAGACACGAGCCCCGTAATGGGTGGTGATGTTTTTTTTGTAGATTTTCGAAAGACAGCTATCAAACTTCAGATGGGAATGCGACAAAATGCCGAGAATACTCGCAATTCATGCTTTCCTGAAGATGGTCTGCAGTTATGTATAAATAGAATGATGAGAAAGAATAAGTATTTTTGCCTGAATATATTATGAAATTTATGTTAAACCAACAGCGCCCCGCGGTTTCACCCGCGTAGTTCTGGTTTCAGTGAGAATAATATTTAAAATAAAAGTAGTAAGTCACTCTGATAATAATAGCTATCTACCAATGAAAGTCCGATTATATACACAAAGGGATATCGGCAATAATCTTTTAAATGTTTAAGGAATGATTTTCGTAAATAATTTTTCACGTGTTTCTTGACTTTCAATGACCTTAATACTTAATTTCATTTGAATAACTACGAAATTGGCAGTTTCATTCTAATTTTGTAACCCCGTTATATTTATATATACGATAAATTAGTAAAAAAACCTTTCTTAGGGTTCCCCTGTGTTATAAAAGAAATCCCTGTGCAAAATTTCATTTTCTAACATTTTTAGTTTAGGCCCTGCGTTGATATGTCATATGTATATGATTTCTTTGAAGAATGATTTACCTAAGTACAATTTTGTTTGATGTAGAGGATGGTTAAGTAGCTACTGCCCTAAACTATATAACTAATTATAGAATAAAAAATTTAAAAATTACCATTATTTACATAAATTTATAATTCCGCAAAACTATATCACTATTCAAATTAAGAACACTGGAACTCATCAGTTATAATAGCCCGGACGAACAATATTAATCGTCCCAGTTTCACAATTACGTACACTTCAATTTCGATAAATATCGGATTATACTCATACAAAATGGCGGGTCCAATGAAAAACCGCGAATAAATCGGTCCTTTCATTTCCAATCAAAAAATTGATATAGTTCAGTCGTATTCAATAATTTAAGCACAATGGTCGGGCCGAAGCGGGGATTGAATTTCACACGTGGTCACTTTCAATCCACTTTCAGCCCACTGAGGTTAATAGTTTCCTGATAAGCCAGCTAGATGCTTCATGGTGGATTAAGTAATACTTATCACGGTGATAATAAAAGTTCATTCAATAAAACTTTATAATTAAGATTTTTCTTAAATACATAAGAATAGTATTGACAATTATAACAAAAGTGATTTCAATGAGTAATTTATTATACAATGTCATGTAAGGAGGTACATTTATTTTCGATTCGAATGGGATAATATGAAATAAAATTAATATGATACTTTTTCGCATTCATTTTTAACAAAATAAATTGTATACTTTCCGAAAAAGCTTTCAATTAAAATGGAATATATTTGGGAATCAGAAACGGCTTATTAAACGTGCGCGTGTTTCGAGTTCTAATATTTAGATGAGTATTGCGAATGGAGTTTAATAAAATATGTACAATATTTTCATACAGGTACATTTGTTCCCGTTGTACCCGTATCAGTACATTTGGATACAGGTTTGTCTGATGTGCGGAAGATTGATCCTTAATTTTAACCAGATTTATGATGTTTATCAATGCGAATCTTAACATTAGATTTTACTACTTATAATTGAAATGAATATCTGTTATTTGAAAATGAATTAACATCTGAAAACGAATTTATACGTTTATAGGTGAAGCTTTGATTCCTTCATGGTATAGTACGAGCACGGTGAAGTTTGAGCTCTGGAATTTATCCCGTTTTATAGCCTTAAGACGTCTACTATTGGAAACATAAAGGTTTTAGTGAGATTCGTTGAATACGGTATCCGGTGAGATCTTGTAACGTTAGTCAGAATGTCCACTTTGTGTGTGGACGTCTCAGCCCTGCGCTTGCAAGCCTATATATATAGTCTCCTTTTAGGACTAAAGTTTGGCCACATCGACTCTACTAGTTGTGCGTTGCCCACTGCAGATTTAATTCATACCTATTCTAACATAATGATGGTTTAGTTATAATACAAAATATAATAGATGAGAAAAACGTCTTCAAATGTCTAGTCACAAAAAATCTGCATCAATGCGATTTTTGCAATTTAAACGAGTCTATTTGGTTTGTATAATGCTGATACATAGCAGTAAAAACATACTCATTTAAAGGCATCAATAAACTGCACTACTTACAAAGTTATAATTGGAAATAACTAACAGAATCTTAAACAAAACTCGTTGAAATGATTCGTACTTCAAAACTATTTAATGAAAATCTTTTGCAGTTGAAGATGCATCAACGTTGTAGAAATTAATCTCAGGTGAAAAATAATGCTTGAAACAATTTACGAAGGGATTTCCAAGTCGAACAAAAAAGTTTAAAACTTCGAATATTACTTTCTTGTATTCGAAATCTAAGAGAAGACGTCATAGCGGAAAATTATAAGAGATTTGTAACTTTTCCCGCTCGTTAGTGGTTTCAGATTTGTTACAATTTTCATGTAACAGATTTTGGTTAGATATTTTACGAGATAAATAGGCTAATTCATCTGGTAAAATAATGATGGGAGATTTTTCTTATGGCGTTAGAAAAATATATAGATATTTTTAACCATTTATGCATGTAAATACAACGTTATTTGCTACTATATTGCAGTAACTACAGCTTAAGAAAGCTTCTTTAAATTCCTCATAATTTCAAGGTCTTATAACTGATCTTAAACTACCCTGACAAACAATACTAATAATAGTAATACCAATAGCTCTTAGGAAGCGTCAAAGGTTATATGATTCATGAAAAAGGAAATTCGGCTTCTGAATTCTGAATTAATAATACCTAAAGTTACTACAAACCGATTTGCAACTTCCTTACACAGCCTGCTACCGCTGATTCGGTAAAGAATAAATGTAAATATAGACTCTTTTACTTTTCTAAAACTTGGCTCCCATTCAATTGATCTTTAATACTTTATATTAAGGTTCCTTTTTCAAACTTATTATTGGATTAAATTGTTTTTACTACAGTTACGAGGGGCTGATCTACAATCGAGATATAATGAACTGCAGATATTTCTTGTACCCCTCGGCCATGTAGGTTGTATAATTGGGTACTTCTTTATCTGAGTCGGATTCTGTATACAATCCCATGGACCTGTATCTATAATGCAAACCTCTAATTAATTATATAATATATTACTAGATCATATAATTTCAAGACCGCTAAGTGTATAAATTAATTTCCGACTTTAGTATGAATGCATTTTTTTTGTTTATTTATTCACAAAAAATATAGAACAATTAATATCTGAGAGTAATAGATACATAAAAACGACATTGAATATTTTCAATTAGTTCATTGAATTGGCGGCGCCGATAGACCTGTCAAACATTTTCATTAAATTCTTGAAGGAAAAATACTTTTTATCACAAATACGTTATTGCTTTTTTCGAAGCACTGGCAACGTAAAACTCTTTACTAAATATCATGGCGAACAGAAATAAAATTATCGTTAAATTTCCTTATAAAACATAAACCTTTTTATTGAATTCCACATAATCGCTGGGCTCGCGCCGGAATCTTATAAAACTCTTATACAAATATTTCCGTTTAAAGTAAATAATGAAAGAAAAATTATGATTTTTCAATAGAGTTTATGATTTAGACTGCAAATCGCAATTTAGTATAAGACATCGGACATCTAGTGTATTATAATTATGTTTAAGGATAATCTTGAAATCGTTCTTTCTATTAAACAATATACATGTTCCAACTTTCATGGAAATCCTATAACTTTGGATATAAATCTAAGAGATTTGTGTAATTCATAGATTCACTATTTGTTTATTGATTTATGCCAATTATTATTTTTATAGGGAAATCCTCGTTATGAACTAATTATCGCCAGACTATTCAATCAAAAAGCGTCATTAAGAGATGTCCACGCAATCCATTATTCTGTCGATACTCATTACCATAGAGGACGTCGTTAAAATTAATTTTCATATGGCCAGTTAAATTGCAATGAGTCCCGCTTCATATAGAGCAGATTGCAATCAGACCTTTAGGTTTCATATAAATTGATATGCACACTAGTTAATTATGTGTGATTGTCAGCATTGCAAATTGACTTTTTATTTTTCCATTTCAATCTAGGTAAAGTTCTGTGCCTAAAGTAAAGTAGGTATTGATTATATTCCTTAAAACCCGCCAATCTGTATTGGACTGCCGTGCAAGGACTCGACCAGGTTCTGCTTCGATATAGGTACGCGAGTGCCCTGAGATGGTACAATTAATGATTTACCAGTCTCGCACACTCTGTCGGTGGAATTGACGTCTTAGTAGTCCAAAAAAAACCGTCATATGGAATGCTCGTTATCCGCCCTTCAGGAAGACACTGGTCTTGAGGATATTCAGAAAAGTGCTCAGCAGTGACAATGTTCAGATATGGCAGAGAACATGAAACTATCCTAGTGGTTGGCATCTTAATATTATATTTTCACTGCACTCTGTGAGATCATTTAATAATAATAAATGCAGAGAAAGAATTATGTAATTAGACCCAAAGCTTAAATAGTCCTGTGGCTCAGTATTAACAAACTACAGATTCTCCGGAAAAATAGTTAAACTATTATCTTTCCATTCGTATATAAGTGTGAATTACACTATCTAGTTGTATTTCTAATGGCTTCATAGTTAGCTCAAATTTAAGAAGGAAAAGTAAATGCTGATAATATAAAAATAATTGTGGTAATCTTACGCTATGATACTTTTATATATAGTAACAGACTAATACTATATAATAACACTATGATAACTCCACTTAAGACAATATGTTCCGAAACTTGTCACCTCTATAATAAACTGTCACGATACATTTTCGATTCCCTGCTCAGCGGACCATTTGACGCTGGATTGCGTGCTATATGTGTATGTCATTTTGGAAACTTGTTTTATATTAAATACTAGCTTTACTCTGCCACGCCTCGCTGTGGCACATTAGGACTCCACGGATAAGAAGGACAAATAAAACATACGTTGGATACGTATGTTTTATTTTACGAACCGTTTGAATTTGCAATAATTAAAATAATATATTAAATTGATTATATCCAGATTGTGAAGATATTTGAAAATGGGTGACGTGAAGGTCATGTAAAGGCGACCCAAAGGATGTATTTGTTAAATCTAAACATAAACCTCATGAAAAGCGATGATATCTAGTGGTAATAAATGTTGCAATAGTTTGTTTTCAGTTGTAATTAAATTATTGACGCAAAACAGACCAAAGCTATCTTTGAAACTTTATCTAGATTACTAGCAGTGCCCGACGGTTTCACCCACGTTAAGAAGAACTTTTATCAATATTTTACACCTCCTTTCACCCCCTCAAGGGATAATTTTTGAAAAAATATTTTACTCTTGTTTTTGACTTTCAATGACGAACCTTCGTAATTTCATTTGAATAACTTCAAAACCAGGAAAGTTTCTTACTAACTTTGCACCCCCGTTTTACTCCTTTAAGGGGTAAATTTACAAAAATCCTTTCTTAGCGCTTATCTACGTTAGAAGATGACTTGAGCAAAATTTTAAGTATGTAAACCTTGTAGTTAAGGCCCTGAGTTGATATGTCAGTCAGACGGTCAGTCAGTCAGCAGCTCCTTTATACAATCTACAAATACAAGACAGGTGTCGACCCAAATTTTATTAATTACGTGCGAATATTAGATTATGCAATTTTGCGTAAAAATTCGGCATCTAGTGTAAATTTTTAACTACCTTTATTAATATAACATATCTTCAAACTACCATATATGCCTTACTATACATACCTTTTAAACGCTATACTCAGATATTAATTATTCTATATTTTTTGCGCATAAACAAACAAAAGAAAATTTATCCATACTAAAGTCGAAAATTAATTTATATATTAAGGGGTCTTGAAGTAATATGATCAACAAATATTTTGTATAAAATTAATCAAAGATCTGCATTAAAAATACAGCTCAATGGGATTGTATACAAAATCGGACCCACATAGAGAAGTACCCAATAACTACATGGCCGAGGGGTACTTTGACGGGCGGACGGACGGACGGACGGTTATGACGGGCCCGATGGCGCAGATGGTAGTGATCCTGTCTTGTGCACCAGGGGTCGTGGGTTCGATTCCCACCCAGAGCAAATATTTATATGATGATATTTGTGTTTGCTCTGTGTATGGGTGTAAAATATATGTATTTAAGTAGTATATTTGTGATTCCTCTGTTGTCTGGCATTCGTAACACAAGTGCTTTAAGCGACTTACCACGGAGTCAGGTCAATGTATGAGATGTTGTGGGAATTTATTATTATTATTATTATTACTTTAGTACTGGCAGAGTAGAATTGTACCTCAAATTGTATCAGGTGTCGTAAGAGGCCGCTAAGGTAACAAAACGAAAGATGGCGGTATATAGTCATTGCATGGCAAATTTCCGCCTTTTTGCCTGCAATTCTGACTTCATTGGCTGACATGATGACGCATCGACAATAAAAGTACATGCCAAAGGTGATTCTGATATTGTCACTATTATCAAAGTATAGGCTTGCAAATTGAGCTGGCTCTCTCAACCTCATTTTATAGCAATACGATAAATTTCATTACGTGTAAATTAAACGAAAAACCAAATGTAAACATTATAATTTTGCTATTTATATTTTAAAGTATAACAATATTAAGACTGTATGTATTTCTTACAGATAATTGTGATGAACGACCAGGAAGATATATTAGTGTAATATACATCCCTGCCCTGTGTATTAAAGCTACACTGTTTCGGATGGATAACTGTAGGATCTGGTACCTCAGTTGCCTCTAACTACTTGGCTTTGCTGGTACCACATGGCACAGCAGTTCATACAGTTTATGTTTTTAAAGTAGTTGCATTACGAATAGTGAGCGTGTTAGAAAATATTTGTTGTTTCAAATAACATTTGATTATAATTGTTTTTTAACGAGACTAATGTTGCATAAATTACGCACGGATCCGTGAGTGTTTTTATATTTATCATATACTTAGTCGGTTTATAAACTTATATGTATATATAGATTATAATGTTATTACTTTAATTCCGATTATGTAAACAATGTTAACTACACGAGATAGTTAAGTTTTATTTTCGTTAATCTTAAAAAAATAAAGCTTTACAGACAATAAGAAAAAAAATTGATTGGTACTTCCGCCATCTTCTATTTGTTATCAGTAAATGATTTATAAAAATACTACCTACTCACTGTGTAAAATCTGTTATATCCGAATTAACTGAGTATTAAGTTAATATTCATGGACGAAATCAGAAAGGGCCGACTTTAATAAATATAAGAGGACACCTTATTTTATTTATATGCAAAACTGTGTCTAAATAAATTAAATACCTTTCCCTTATTTACATATAAAGGGCCTAAACACACTTTCCATGCCAATTAAACTTAGATGAATTTGTGTATTGTAAAATTACGGAATCAGAAGATCCTAAGCCATATTTAATACAAAGATTTTCAAAATACTTAAACTCAATTCTTTATTTGGCCATATATATCTTTTTTTTTTTATTATCTTCAAAAATATGCTAGCAATAGACCTTTAAAGCAGATACCGTATTTTTGGAAATAAGCTTTAATCATCATGCTAGAAATATTTTTCTATAAATAAAGAACATTTTTTTGTAAGTACTGCATTAACTTTCCTATATATTGTATGGGCAATATTATTTTACCTTACAAAAATGCTTCAGTTTTATTAAATAAAATTTATTGTTATAATTCACGAATATGACTCAGCGAACATTGTAGAATATATGCTACATTCAAGGTAAACATGTTTTTGAAGTGAATGCTTCTGAAACTTATATACAATAAATGATTTATTAAATATTATTCATATAAATACAATATACACGTTAAAAAAAACCTCTTTTTCGCATACAGACAAGGAAATGTTATTGATAATAATAACATGTGACGTATTCCTTTCAACAAACGAGAGAGAATTTGTTAAAGCCAATATATATTATAACCACTGGCAGGCGTTTGTGACTAAGGCTTACATGAATAAATGATGTTTTGGTATTGACTTTCATATCAATCATGTTTACATTTAAGAGTTATTTTCCTTCAGTAAAACATCAAATGATAACCCTCAGTTGTATAATTCGGAGAGAAACGCCACTTTTATATTTATTATCTCAAGATATTACTATAAACTAAGCTGTAAGGTAGTAGATAGTACCTCCCTCCGTACCGTTAGAGTACCGTAATGTATCCTTCCAAATAGTGTAGCTCAAATGTACGGGCAGTAATGGGCAGTAGCACGCATGCAGCGCTGCAATTATGGGCAAAATTCCCCCTTTCTTGGGGAGATCTATGTCGAGCAGTGGACTTCCAATGACTGTGACGTCGATTACTATAAACTTCAAATAGTAGAATGGGATTAGGACTTTTGTTACTATATATTTATTCATCATTTCTAAACCTAATTTTGTCACTGAATTGAAAAGCCGTAATGTTTCGGGTTAGAGAGATAGTGAAAATACTGGGTAATGTGACACTATATCCTCAGCTTATGTTGCAGGATACGCTATTGATATCCTTGCGATTTAGCATGTTTATATCTTTATCACCTGAATGGCGTGATTGTTTTTTTTTTACAAAAAAATTGATTTCTGGGTCGAGTTTAGTAAGAGAAAAATTCTGAGTTATATTCAAGAAATATTTTGTAAGCATTTTTATAAAATTATGTGATATTATTACTTAAAGACGCTATAAGAAATAGCAAAGTTTCTAATTTATTTAAAGATATTTTAAATATTCCCAATTTTTTTTATTTTTGCTTACCTAGGTACTTTACGGCACCAACAGCGTGTTCAATTTTCAAGAATGCCAAAATTATTACGAGAGTATTGGTTTCATTATCTGCACAAAGAGAAAACAAGACTTACCTACATCTGCAAACTGGAGTAATATTGTGCAACTTCACTTCGATAATCCGATTTCTTTATGTCTGCAGTTGAAAGAATATCCGAAGATTTTCAAATGCAGGAGTGACATGAAAGCAAACCGAGGTGATCGCATCGACCACGACCCCTTTGTTCTATAAATGTCATCTCACCCCACGTGTTATCCGTTTGACTTACTGTTCTGAAGGGTCTACACCGGTTGAAGGTAGGTTTTAAACTGAAGGTATTATACCTGTTTTAATATAAAGCAAACTTTATGGGTTTTGCTTATCCTTATTCGATCCGGTTTGATACTGGCTACTGACACAAATAAAAAAAGCTTCTATCATTTTCCCGAATGAGCCCTAAATCGTCTCCTCGACCAATTTATATGTCGATTTTTATTTATTGGAATATATTTTTAAATACTTACCGATTCTAATCAAAGCCTCTCCCGCTTTTCCATGTGACTGACAATTTTAATTCGGGAATGGCTTTCTATAATCAGCAGAGAGTAAGGAGGTTTTACGTAAATATGATTTATAAATATCTCATACTGAAAATGGATGTAATACATTTATTTTGGAGTACTTACTGCAAATATATATTAGATACTAATACGTTGGCATACTGTTATAATGACTAATAAGACAATAAAAGTATATGGAAACATCTATGTAAATGATAAAGGGGTGTCTTGTGAATTTAGAATATGCATATACTAAATAGGAAAGATTGTCGTCATTAAAAACAACAATTTATTAATCTATTCAACAAAATGATATAAGAATGGTATTATACTAAATACGCAATACATCTAAATAAGTCTCAGTCGTTTGCTAGGGCTCAGCCCTAGCAAACGAGATGAGAATCAAACGATGGTATCGCTATAACACGATCACAATCCCACTTTATCAGATTGCAAAACGATTTCTTTACCGATGTTTCGCTATTATTGTTTGGAACCAGACAGCTATAGGAATACGTATGTATTTTACTAATATCGTCATTTGTTAATCTTCAGAAAGATGTAACATAAAAGTTGGTTTATTTCAAGAACTGTGATAAAGTGGAGCAAGTTTTTGTTAATAACCAACCATTGACCTTATTCTCATAATGTTGAAACTTTGTAACATTATTAAGAAATCAGAATGAAGAAAAAGATATTTCAAATGTCGATGTCTTTAAATGTAAAACCGCATTGGTGCATATAAAACGCGTTTAATTGAGATATTTCATTTGAAAACTCGTAACAAAAGACTATTTTGATCTGGCTGATTCATTCTATAATTACACAATTTGCTTTATTGTTTTTTAACGTTTTTATAAACCGGTTAAACGTAGACTTCCGAATCTAGAACATTTCGAAAAACGTCAGTTTATATCATTAAAGTTTAACTTTTACCAATAGCTCGACATATTTAAAAAAATAGCTCTTTACCAGTACTAAGGACTTCATTTATAAAGATTACTAAATTTTTTTTTCATTTATAGTTTTTTTAATATTTCACTTCTAATTACATACATAGAAAACAAATGCTATGAACTGGTTGGTTGATTTATTAAAATAAATTTATCTCATGATAGTGTGAAATTATTTATAAATAATAAATCTAAAATTTCCATTTTATTGCACTGTTGTAGTTGCATAATAAACAAGAATCGCACATAAGGTTTTTGTTAAAGTATGTTTGATCGCAGAATAGAGCATTGTCTACAGTCCTACTACAAAAATAAAGTTAGGTAGGTACTTGTCTACGGAGACACTCGAGTTTTATTCCATTTCGGAAGAGGAAATGCATTCGCTGTGGCTCAAGACTGTTGTTTTACGATAGAAGGACTCTGTGTTTGATGACACTCTACATTTTGTACTTTATCTGGCCTTAACACATGGTATGCATTACCTTTACAAATCTACAAGAACGAACTTAGTTTCATTTAATAAGGAATAACGAACCTTATAAGACGATTAGCTTTGTGACTAAATCTCTAACTTCCATAATAACCCATAAAAGCTTGATAGTTATTAGTATGTACACAGCACAGTTCACACATTTTTTTAGTACCAAGAGGTTCTCTCATTACGAGGCCACCCTTCCTCATTGTTATGGGCCCTTGAGGGTAAGACGGCAGGGGGCAGGTGGGGGGAGGGTCCGGAATGAGGAACGTTCTTTCTGCACGTTTCAGGAGCAATTAGGCTTTAGCATAAAATAAACTCGGCAATTAATTGAATCATTCCTCAGTCGTGTTAATCACTTGTAAGGAATACGTGCGGTATTAATGAAAACCGTTTTGATTACATACCAAATTATTAGTAAATATTGTCTACTATTGCGAATTTATTGCGTTTACTCTAGACAGCATATAAATAAATATATTATAAGATATTTATTTTTTTAAAAATTCGATCTTGCATTATGTTTAATTATTAAGATGGTGGGTAAATAATGTATACACTAAATATTTTTGATTTGTATTTGATATGTTTTTTAATTATAACGACCGATCTTCACGTATTACCTACTATTCTAATTCCGCTCGCGAAAAACCATTTTTTGATGAAAAACCAATTCAATATTCTGTTGTTCTGTTTCCACCGTCGTACGCCAGCCCACAAAGGCTTTGCGGTGCAATTTTCGTAGCCACTGCATATTGATTTTTACACCAGAATTTAGTTTTATGAGAAAAGTTTCACTCCGAGTGCCAGTTACCAACCAAATATCTGTTACAATTTTACCGCCCTACATTTAAATCAGGCATTTATAATATATTAAATCTTTATTTAAAATATTAAATCGGGCTTCCCTAAATCACAATAAATGTTGAGGTCTCAATATATATCTACGTTAATAATAAGTGTGAAAGTAAACCAGAAAGTAATACTTGTACGTTTGTCTGTCACGTTCCCGGCTTAACCATTATCAGATTTCTTTTTTTTGTTAACTCAGAATTTTATTGAAAAAAGAGGTTATATAGCTAAAACTGAATGAAGTCTACAAAAATATAGTTGTGCGTTGTTATTCAATAAATTTAGAATTTGTAAATTGTATATTAACACGTGAAGGGTAACATATATACCCACTTTTAAAGGAATAACCCAAATGGATAAACGGGAAATGAAGCAAGCTCATTTTATTTCTTCTCTTTTCTACGGGCCCGAGGGCGCAGATGGTAGTGATCCTATCTTGTGAGCCAAGGTTCGATTCCCACCCAGAGCAATTATTTATATGATGATATTTGTGTTTGTTCTGTGTCTGAGTGTTAAATATATGTAGTTACGACTATGAGTCTCTTGTTGTCTGGCGTCCGTTACAAAAGTGCTTTATGTGATTTACCACGGAGTCAGGTCAATGTATAAGATGTTGTGAGAATTTATTAATTTATTTTATTCGAAATGTAATGGATTGAATTATTGAATTAATGAAGTAAACATTATTTTTCTATAAATCAAATGCTTGACAATCATTATTCATTGAAAGAGTTTTTATAAAATTTAATGAATTATTACAGACATTCGATCAACGAGCGACCACTACATTACTGTTCTTTTGCAAAGTAGTTAAAAAATCTAAATAGATTTAGCTGAATTTTACTTGAATGTTATCAAATGTGTTTATATGTTCACTATATCATAAAGTTTGACAGATAAAATACAATATCCTTGATGTTTCACGATACAAAATTATACTTCCATATTATCACGCCACATCAATCTAATATGACAAACTTCAATAAAATTGACGTCGCTATAAAGCAATCTATTGAAGACGCCGATGATGAATTATAGAAATAGCATTGTTTATAAGAGACAAACAAGAATTGTGCTCTGGACCACACGCAATCCATCAACGTATTGATTGATCAACCGAAGTTTTTTCTTACCTAAGGGAATTTCACACGACGTTAGTTTGTTGCGAATAAATATTAAAACCCTCTTATAACCCTTTCGTAACTCATCACAAGTGTACAAGTGCTTAATACTGCTGTAAATTAAATCATATTATATATTTTGGTTCTATGTTCCTGGAGGAATGAAAGTTTGGTGTAGAGTATCAGAAATCTATCAGTATTCGATTTTCAAAAGTCTATAACTATTCTCGGCAATGGTTGCTATGGTTGGCATGCATAAATAATTACGTACTAGCTACAGTATAATCGCTTAAAGCACTTGTATTACGGACATCAGACAATTGAGGAATAACCAATATGATACTTAAATACAATTTTTTGGCAAACGTTTAAATAGAACAAAAAAAAAAGATAAGAGGGGATGGAAGCACGACATAAAACTCTTAAGGCAGTATAAACTCAGTTTTGAGATTTGCTAAACATAGTCTAGCCGTGAGGTACCGGCAGAGTAAAATTGTGCCTCCCTCTGCACCAGGTGTTGTAAGAGGAGACTGTTGTACCGAAACCGATAGATGGCGGTATATCCATCCGAAAAAGCGCAGATTAAATACTACAAATTGAGGATGAGCAGCAGCAACCTCGACGAGTAGTTGCGCTCTTCGATTGACACCACGCTTGCCCAGCGTGGAAATTATGGTTTAATAAACTATATAACTATCTCCCTCTCTTGGGAAGGCTTTGTGCAACTGTGGTCTTTTTTAGGCTGATGTAATAAAACAAATTGTATACTTTTTGGCAATGCACACTCTTGATGTAAGTCAAGTGGGGATTATTAAACAATAAGCTTTGTTTTTTAATATACCTAATATACACAAGTCAACCCGTACAAAAACGTAGGAATTAGACTTTTTTTAAAGTGTTTTGTTTGTTGTGTAGTTTTCACTTGTTCATATTCGTCGAGCCGCGTTCTATTTTTGAAAGCCTCTTTCGAATTGTGCACGCGTTGTTCAATACAGTTTTCCTTTTAGGTTTTCAGTACCGTGTCCAATTATCTATTGTCATAAAACTTGCATACTTGCATACTTATTTTTGGGTCTGTTCATTTCTAGCTAGTTAAAAAGTTAACTAAGCCACGATAAATGTTTGATTTATGTTTGAGTTGAAATAGAATAAAACCTTGTTAAATAATATCTTATTGTTACCTATGTTATTAGATACGATTTAGTTTGAAAATTGATTTTAATGCTGATACTATTTTGTAAAACACATTTATTACATAATATATTAAATCTAATAATAAATTAATAAGAGCTGTATTTAATATGCTTTATTTGTACATATAGGTATACGTGTATTGCCTTGACGTACCGGCAGAGTAGAATAGTACCTCCTACTGCACTAGATTTCGTTAGAGGCGGCTTAGGTACCAGAACCGACAGATGGCGGTATATGTATCCGAAACAATGCAGCTCAAATGCACAGGGCGGGGATGGGCAGCAGCATCCCCGTTGCAATTGTTGCGCTCTGCGATTGCCATCACGCTTGTCTAGCGCGGCAGTTTTGGGCAAATAACCACCTCACTATGTAAATATGTCATGAGTATAATGATAACGATTAGGAAGTACGCAAAAATTTAAAAAAATCCATGTTAAATGTAGCAAATATTTTATTCGTATGATTTGTTTAACAAATAGATAGTTGTCAGGCAATTCACACGCCTTACACTCACTACCGCAAATTGAGGTCTTTGATATAAGCCTGTTTATAACGAGATCTTGAAATTATACATGAATCAAAGGTCTCACGTAAACTAATGAATGAACCAATTAATTTACGCGGCTTGGTGAGCGTTGATTTTCATACATAAGTAGGATACATGTTATATACGATTTGTAAGTAATTTATATACGTGTCTGTAAGTTGTTTTTGCGATATTAATGGGTTATTACCCGCTTAAAACAATAACAAACAACTATATATTTGTTGATATTGTACAGAATTTGATTAATGAAAAGTATAAAATACTCTGTACTAATTTAACCACATAAATACTCCTTTCGAGTCGCGAAAGTAATCAATCAGCTCTTATTACATATAAGTACTTATTAGCCAATTTAAAGAAGAGGCAATGAAATTACTGGGTAATAATCTTTAGGTTACAAGGTATCTCACTAATAAACATCCTTTAAACGTTGTGAGCGTCTTAATGTCACACTGTATTTGTATTTGCTTATCAATGTAACGGTATCAGAAATATTTTTTATTGTTTATAGCAAATAGGCATGCGGTGATGGTCTTTTGCCTTGAAGATAATTTATGTTATTATACGTAAAAATTCGTTTGACCAACATCTAATGAATCAACGAGTTATTATATACATATATATACATAATATATACATACATATATATATATATATATATATATATGTAATGTGTTAGTTATGGATACATTACCAGTATCCATAACTAACACAATTATAGAAAAGTAAATAATCTATTTAGATCCTCTTTAGGAACAACAATTTAGGGTCCACCATTTCCGTTTGTTTGATTTAGACTAGAGTTGGAAAATCCAGGGGAGCGAGTAAATGTCAGATAGCGTGTTTAATTTTGGATCGATCTTCTACTAGTAATGCACGTATTCAATATTGTAAAATATTCTAACAAGACGTTTTAGTGATAAACGTTTAGACACGCTTCCCATTACCAATATTAAAGTTACAAATTCTTAAGGTTATCTATATGTCTGTTTGTATCGTTTTTAAGGCTTAACTAGAAAAAAGTCTTGTTTCCGGTAGCGAAATAACTTTATAAAGAAATAGAACTTAAGTGAAATAGGCTATTCTCCAATTTCTTCATTTTTTTTTTAAATGTTCGTATATATCTGATAATTCATTATAATTTTTATTTCAGCAAAATATGACCGATTTATGCCGAAAAAAAAATATTAAAAATTTGTCGTAAAATATACGCGCCAAAATACCATCCGCCATTTTGGTGACGTCAATAGTACTAAAATATTGTAACCTCAAATTGACATTTGTCATTGACACGATATTGAGTTTGTCGGCTTTGTTGAGTTGTTTTTATTTATATAAAAAGATGAGTTTCTATAACCCGTATCGTTGGTGTGTTGCGTTAAATTGTAAGAATTCGACATTGAAGACTCCAGAAAAGTTATTTATTACTATTCCGAACGATGTTGTTAACCTCAAAATAAGAAAATTTCATTGAATTACACCTATGAATCACACAAATGATATTGTTGTGATAAAGTAATAGAAAGATTTACTTACATAGCTGTTTTTATATTTCTGCATTCGGCAGAAAAGAAATCTGTATTACACGCAAAGAAGTTTGTAATCATTACCGCATCTATCTTCGGTAAATTAGTACTTTCGGCTTTTACAAATCCGACGTCCATGTTTAATTATGCAAAAGTAGCGTAATAAAATACAAAATCTCTAAAATAAAAGGAATTATACACAAAAAAAGTAAAAAATTAAGGAACACAGTCAGTTGTTTACATTTAGATATTTTAGTGCTTGTGACGTCATTCTGGAAAAAAACATGGTGGACGGTGTTTTCGGTCACGTGACTTACAGATAATAAAACTCGGATTTTAATTTTGAAATATAAAATTAATCTTAGGTTTTTATGGAATAACGACATTTTTTTTCAATTCCTCACGTTATTATTTATTCAAGTAACATAATGTTATATTTTTTTGTTGATAGATGAAAATAGCCTATTGCGTCAAATAGGTATTGAATTAAACTCTGATGGGGATATCAGCGGAGTAAAGTCGTAGGGTACCGGCTGAGTAGAATACCATCTTTCCCATTTACCAGGTAGAAAGAGGCGACTGCGGTATGTACCTGGACTGATAGAAGTTGGTATATCCAACCGAATCAGCATAGCTGATACAAAAATGTATGTTAGCAGTGTACTCATTAATAACTTGTTTATTTTTGTAATTAATGAGCAAGGTAATTGTATACTAGTAAACGTAGTCATTATCACCGTTTGCAATGGGTTCGGTTTATATTTTTCAATTATCTTTTATACAGTTTTAAGATAGTATATTTCTATTACACAGTTAGACCTTCTATATTTTAACCCTCGATTATGTGTTACAAATATTATATACTCGTACACTCAGATCACTGAACATTGTAAAATATTTGAAACTTACTGCTCCAATTAATACGAGTATAGAGCGAACGCTCGGTAGGTTTATATTTACACGTCATATATTTTTCAAAGCCATAGAAGTATGGTGCAACCTACAGTTTATTCACTGTTAGTTTTAGTTCCACTCAATGAACGTGATTTAGTTATGTACATATTACTAATTGATTATATAGAAAATATATAGTATGTGTAAATCATAAGTTCTATTTCTAATCTCAAACTGTCACAAAATTCTGACCTATTTGCCGTGCTGGTTGAGTTGAGGAGTAATGATTTAAGACTTTCTATGGATTCATAATAAAAAGCTTTTAGAATAGAACTCGCTAGTGAATATTGCTATAGGTTGTGTTGAGTACAAATTTTGAGTTACGTCTCCAGGGTATGAAGTGTTAGCTTATAGAATTAACCATTCCGTTGTAATGTTATGAATAAAAAAGCTATACAATATGTTAGTACATTAAATGTTGCCCAGAGGACAACCAACGTAGGTCATAAATCATAACTTTGCACATGCGGTGCTGATGAAATTTTAATCAAATTATATGAAACGAAAATTTTGTTAGAATTAATCTGCTTTTTGTTTATTGTTACTAATCCATTTCATATGTACAGAGAAATGTTATTCTCCCAAAACAAATGGTCTCTAAAGATATAAGAGTTTACACGAACTACTATACCAATGTAATTAACCATTATCACCACTATTATTTGAGCTGTAAAACGTCCACAGCTACACATAGGCCTCTTCAAGCGATTTCTAATAGAACGGGTCGTTTGGCAAAACTGCGGTTACAGTATCGTCGTGGTTTGTGACTGGATGTAGATACCATGCGTGATGCGCTTTCCAATGCGTGCTCTCACGCATTTGCATCTATGTAATAGATATTTGTATTTTAGCAAGAATTGTTCGTGTTAATGTAATATAAATGTGCTCCCGGATAGTACTTATTTAATAACAGTTGCCGTGAGGTACTAATAGAGAAGAATAATAACTCCCCCAAGTACCAGGTATCGTAAGAGGCGACTAAGGTACCAGAACCGACAGATGGCGGTACACCCATCCAAGAGTGTAGTTCAAATATACATGGCGGGGATGGTCAGCAGCCTATCACGAAGGCTACGCTTTGCGATTACCAACACGCTTGCCCAGCGCGGCAATTATGGGCAAAATTTTCTCTTTCTTAAGGAGGCTTATGTCCAGCAGTGGACTTCCAATGGCTGATATGATAATGATAAATAACAGTTTGAATTTAATTTTCCTATTCTCGAACGAACTTAGACAATACCAAATAATCATTTGAAATAAAAGTAGGTGGTAAACTAGGTTATAAGCTTAATGTATTTTTTAAAATTTGCAATCGTACTGTTACCCCTGCTACATAATACAACAAACCATAATTTAATTTCCAATAAGTTATTGTTCTTAACAAGATAACGTATGCCAGTCGATTTCAGTAACAGGAAAATAGATAACTTTACCGAAACGAACCAAGTTTTAACTTGATCAACCATCGGTCACGTTCTTTATTTAATGATTGTACAACTGTGTAACAAATTAATTGTGTAGATAATTAGTTAATACATACAGTTATGTAAAGGTTGAGTTACCGATATTATCCATAATTATTAAAAGACCTAGCATTAAAATACGTATATCATCTTACTTTCCTATCTGGTCAGGAGAAATGCATTGATAATATTTACTCACAAGAAAATAAAGAATGATTTGAGAGTTTCAGTTGACATGCATTAAAAATAACTGTGTGTATCAAAAAGGTGATAATTATAATCCAATGCTACTACAGTACGGTTATACTTTATATTGGTATTACTTCAAATTTGTTTAAAACGGAATTTTAAAGGTATTGCATTAAACCCATGAAGCGTGAAGTTTAAGTAACTATTGTTAATAGTATGTCCAAGCAATCGACCTTTGTAAGGTCTTTGACAGAAAGTGATAAATCTATAGTATTATTGCACGATATAGCAGAAGAAACACATCAAGTAAATAGGACGTAGCTGATATTACCCAAGCTAGAAGTTTCGAGATGGTACACTAAAGGCAATTTATCGAAAGTCTTCACAATGTTATCTTTGTATTGTTAATTACAATAGTCCAATATTTTGTCTCGTAATGAGCAAACTTATATTAAATGGAGCGAATTATATACTATGAATGATATTTCAAAGGTAACTGTTTGATATTATATTACAAGATTCAAAGAAAATTTTGACATCATTGCACAAGGTAGATTTGAATTGTTGTTTGTTAATTTTAACTTATCTAGTTTGAACATAGAATTTTAAAATAAAATATAACAGCATTATTAATGCGAAAAAAGTAGCGATGGATTTCACAACAGGATATTTGTCATCATTCAAAAATAATTTCAAGTTCAGGGGAAAATAACTCACAATCTACTACATAAAATGTGTAGATGTGTATGCGAAGTAGTTTTTAAACCGCGTTCTATTCTTTTTCAACCTCAGTCAGCCTCTCGAAACCATCTACCATTTCAGTCTAAGAGTCGCCGACGCCATAATAAGGCAGTAATAAAATAATAAAAAGTATGTCGTCGTGGCCTCCGTGTTATCACGCACGAAGCATATTAGGCGCATTTCGCCTGGATTAGGATATAAATCAACTGCTTGGGTTATGACGTCAGATGTCGCCATAGATTGTGTTTACTCTGGTGATGAGCTTGCTTTACTAGTTCTTTCAGTTTACGACTCTTGAGTACACTGCGCGGATGTGCTTATGTTTTCATTTTGACTTGTTACTTATACTGATTTACATTTAGTTTCGCGAAGATATTGTTTGTATAAATTAGTTTAAGTCTTAAATCCCTTGAGAAATAACCTTCATTTAAATTTATGATATCTTTTTGTTGCTGTTGTTAATTAAAGCGAAATAGTTAACTTGCTATTTTAATACCAGAAAAGCATTAGTTTCGATGAAAAAACGATTTCAAGAAAAATCAAGCTGACGTTGGGTCTACTTGCTTAGTCCACAAGCAACGTCATTCAGGAGATTTAAAGAAAATAATACACATTAAGACTTGTGTGTTCTGTTTTTTAACACATTATTTTTGCTGCACGCACTTTTTTAGGCAGATATTAATGATAAAAAGATAGATGTTTCTTATATTTCTTTACTAATTTTACTTTTCAGTTGACTCGAATTCTTTTCTTCCAGATACAGGATAATTAAAATAATATATAAATTAAGTATTAGACCCTACATTTTACTAAAGTAATGAATATTTCTTAGTCTGGATGTGAAAAGAAAATTTAATCGGAAAGTAATATTACCACTATATGTAGCCTGTTGTTAATTTTTTACCATAGAAAAACCCGGAACAGAAAAAAGTGTGAAGCGTCGGTACGTAAAGTATGCGAGTTTGCATTAGGGTATCGTATTGATTGTTTAACGACGTGTGCCCATTACTGAATCCAACTCGAATGTCCGACGAATATCGATACATCTAACTATATCGATTCAACCCTCTCGGAACTGTCCCGGAAACACAAGACAGCGTTTCAGTTGGTACATCACTAGTTTACTTTAGTTTTGACGAGACTTCATAACTAAGAGTTCCATTGTTCAAAAGTTCGGTTGAGTTCAGACATTTAATCATAAAACTATGTAGAGGGCTAATGTATGGTGGCATACTAAAGTATTTTACAAAATTGTAAGAGTATTTTCATCAAGCAGCATAAGGCTTGTAATTGCATTCAAAAAGCTTTGTTATATTATTCTCTTTAATCTTGTATAATGTAAATGCGAAGATTGGGATTGGATCTTAATTACTCACACATATACATATCTGCTTGAGATGTGGAGTTTATTTATTCTGAAAAATGTAGAAAAATGATTGAGGTCGCGGACAACAGCTATGTCCGTTAATAAATCCGCAGAAGACTAGTGGACAATATAGATATTTATATATTGTAAGGTGAGTGTTAAATAATTAATGCGAATCAAAACTACAGGTACTCTTTGTTAGAAACCTCTTAAAGGAGGTCGGTAAGTGAGGCCAAATTTTTGGCATGAAATTGTGGGCGGTCTGTTTACGAAGGCAATTAGCCCCGGGTACGGTAGCGGAATAAATACGAGGATCGGCGACACGAAATAATTGTCGCTTAACGAAAATTAGACTTGTAGCTCATCTTTGGAGGTGCAAGATCGTTAATCGAGGAACGGATACTTAGTATACATTTAGTGACCTTTTTTAATCCAAAATTTCGAAGCAAATTCAAACATAAAATAACTCTTATTTTGTCCTGGGTAGGGATGGCTGGTGACCCACTCTTAGGGCGCAAGTTAGAGATACTACCAATTTCTTCGTTTTTTTGTCGCTCGCAATTTTTTTATTTTGCTATTTGCAATATTAGGTCCGTGTATGAATATCTCTTTGTAACAAAGATTATGATTATAAAAGAAATGTAAAGCCTAAAAAGTTACATACTTTTTTCTAGTGGTAAATATTTTATGTTTTCTCAATTTTGAACTGTAATTGCAATTTCCAAAGCTAAACATAACCATGTACCGGTAACAATGCCCGTACAGTAGCCAGTAGCATTTAACCTCTATCAATTATTCAATACAACACCCGCTAACTCGTACTTGGTTACCTGTGGAAAATGTGAAGCAACTTAGTCAAATACGTCTTAATTAATCAATACTTAATTAAATTAAGTCAATGTTAACCCAAAATGGGCGGTTAGAATCTTTTTTTCTTACTTATTTATTCTACAACTATTCCTTAGCAGATTTTTTAAAAAATTCTACACGAGGTATACCCCATAGACAATGTCGCCTACATTAATACCTCACCCTCACCTATGTTTACCGTCAAATAGCAGTGTTCACATTGCTGTGTTCCGATTAGAAGGGTTAGGTAGGCAGTAAAATTACTGGGTAATGTGACAAGGTGGGCATGCGCCAATGCTCTTTAAGTCACAAGGTAGGCAATGCGCTAGTGATATCCTTGTGATATTACGAGATCTAGCGGACTGTACGCTTGTTTGTCTACCTTATCTTCAAAAAAATTTATATAAATCATATAGTTCAATATGTTTGTAATTTCTTCTTTCTCTTCGATAACATTCGTAAACATTTTTTTTGAAATCATATTTTTGTAAAATTTTTACGGAAGGGATTTTAAGCAAATAAAAAAGTTACAAGTATAATTTTAATGCTACGAGTCAATTTTCTCTTCATTGAACTACTAGACCATTTAAAAGTTAGTTAATAATTTAATTGACACGATTGTCCATTTAAAGTCTTTGCATCATAACGTCATCATTACTATACATACAATATTCTACGTTACGCACGTACAACACATTTCAGCTTAGCCTTAAGGCTAACACTAGTTTAATCGATTTCATTAATTATTTATGGTCAGATCAGATTTTCATAATAAATGCTATTGAGCTTAGCAAGAATAAGTTATGTAATAATGAAAATAATTATTTATGTAATAAACAGTATCATTACTGAAAATAGCCAAATATATAAAAATAGCTTATTATAACAAAAATAGAAACAGGATTTGAATTTTGTTAGTCTATCTTTAAATTATTATGAACGAAACTCGAATCAAATTAAGCTATATTTAGCTTAATTTGATTCGAGTTTCGTTAAGTTTTTTCTTTATCTATGAGTGTGTGAAATTTATATTTAAAAAAATAATTTGTTCTACCTATATTGTCTGATATCCGTAATAAAAATATTTTTCATGTTATTTAACACGGAGTCATGTTAATAAACATATTATTATTTTATAATTAAGTCATGAATCCAATTTTAAATTAAAACCATTCACTTTGCATTTTGTATCTACACAAAAATCTTCGATTTTCAGTATAATCATATGTTTATGTATGCTGTAAAAAAAGCAATGAAAATATTTCAAGTATTTCATTATTACTATTACTATACGCAAACATGACAAGTCGCCTCTTAAAACTCCAAGAACGCTGTCTAGTAAGTTAATTGAATCTAAACAAAAGCAAAGGTAATAATGAAGAAATCAAGAACAACTATTTTAAACGTTTTACGAATTCCAGCGATCGTTAATTTGGAACGTAGGATAATTTAGTTGTCCGTCATCAAGCCCGAGGTAAATGCTTATCTTGGCTTAATCTAATAAGTTGGATTGGAGCGAAGGCTACTAACGAGATACGACGCCGCATCTTAAAAATAATTGTAAATTACCTGCTCATTTCCTTAGCCATATGGATCAGTTACATGACCGATTGTATGACTGTTTTTATTATATTTAAAATGTATTATATCCATTTATTTATTCATAAAGAAAGTCATCTATTTCATATCTAATAAAACATTATTTATTAAAGTGAAAATTAAATTGTTGATTTCCATTTGCTTCAAAGCATACATCTTACACATTCTTTAACATTTTCATATAAAAGGGTCAATGTAAAAGTTCCAAAACCTTCAGTATTTCATTATTAATATGATCTTTTTTCATATCTCTCTATTCTGGAGCATATCTCTCCCTCTGTTTTCTTGTTTTCAACAAAAAAATTACACAAATTTTATTCAGAAATAATATATTTGTATTTGTTTTATCTAACAACCATACAAATAGTAAATCGTAATATTTACTTTTCTTATAATTTCTCGTTCACCATATAGTATATATTAATAGGACCATATAGTAATAGGACTTTCAAAAGATCAAATTAGAATTAATTGAGAAGGCCTTTTTATAGGAGTTTAAATAACAAGAAAGTTTTCGGCTACTACATATTTTGTACTTATTACATAGACTTAGAAATATTTGTCACTTAATTTACAAATAGATAGGTTTATAAATACTTTGCAATAGATAACAACAAATTACATTATAAAATTAATCTAAATTAAAAAGTAAACATAACTCGAACAAGATCAAGTTATACATTGGCGCCCAACGTGGTGTGAAACTAAAAAAACCTTGTTTTATTTAAAACAGCACAAGAAGGACCCTTAAAAAAATTACACCTGAAATGTTATATTAAATACAAAGTAATAGGTACATACACCTAAACAAATAGCGTTAGCCCTACCGAGCTAACATTCCCGAAGAATAGCCTTTTTTCGTTTTCGTACCGTACATGATGTATTGTAACTTTATTCTACGAATAGATTTAGCTGGAATGTGTTAACAATTTCTCGTGACCTATAGAATTATAGTATAGAAGATACATTTCTTTTACCTTTAGCTTTTTCTAATATGAGTTTATATATTACTTGTAACTCGTATAATCATGTCGTCGGTCTAAATATATAGGTAGACAAAAATCAGAATTAAATACATAAAATATCTCTGAAATATTTAACAGAATAAAAAGTCCCTACGCGCTACCTTTCAAAGCAAGTTGACAATCTCATATTCCTTGTTACGTACATTATGCGTAGATGACAAAATCGAGACAGTAACAATGTTAGGTTGCGCGATAAAAGGTAATGCTTGCCACTCACATTTACACGTAAGGATACGGAATGTATGCAACAGCTTTATGATCTAGGTCACACCATTTCTTTAGTCTGAACCCTAAATAAGGCATTTTGAGAAGCTTAAGCAAAAGTTTTAAGAGAATGTTAATTTGTGTTATGAATATTCTACACTCTTAATAATGGAAACTACTTACTATACAAAACTGTAAGAAACATTTGTTATGACAATCGGAACCAACGAAGATCTTATAAATTTAACACAAATTTTATGCTTTTTTTAATTTATCATGGCGGAATCAAGGTTCTAGGTTTAGAGAACCTTACTTTCTTAAATTACTTTATGCAACTTTGACCTTGCCTATTAAGCATTACGTTGGGTCGAGGGTCGATAGATATCAAACTGCAATGGCTATTTTTTATATTATCACTTTAGTAAATTCGGGTAACATTGAATTATTAGGAAAATGTTGAATTATTAGTTTTTGTAGACTATAGAATGAAGTCAGTCGAGTTTAAATCAATTGCAAGAACTGTTTGCACGGTAAATTTGAACCTATATATAAATTATTAATATTTATTCAAAAAAGATCACAGTTACCCGGATAGTTCAATGTTACCCGGATTGATTGTTTTCAAATCATTATTTACATATTTGCACTTTTATTATGATACATATATCATGCACATAAAGTTAAGAATAATAGTAAAGGAATAATGATCGTAACATGATAATGATAAACAAGATTATCTAATAACCTTCTTGTATAAACCAACCAGTAGTGGTTTGTATTTAAAAATAAAAAGGTTGTAATTGCTGGTTTCAAAGTAGAAAATATATTTGCTTTGGGATATATGTGAGCATCTACAGAGATCGCCAGAGGGAGTTGACATTATTTGTCTGTAGTGTATTGTAAAAAATAAGAGAGAATCCTTTTCGGATTACACCAACTAACTGCGTCAAAGTCTGCTACTCCTAAGTCGCTAAATAAAAGTCAACTCGACAAAAAGTGTAAAATAGTTCAACCCAAAAGACCGTGAGAAATATGTAACATATGCAATCCTTTTAGGATAAGCCTTTATTTGAAACGACAAACAACAATCACTAGAGTATGCACAAAGATACATTGAATATTGTTTTAAATTGTATCCGACAAAAATATTTACTTTGAAATATAATGTCGAAGTATATTTATTATATTTTCAATTTCAGAATTAGTGACATAAGCTTACAGAGTTCGTTACAGTAATGGGTATTACTATCCATATAGGATATTTTAATTTAAGATACATTACCCGATATTTTTATGCCTCCGTCATATTTCAAATCCAAACATAACTTAAAGGCTACAGGTTGGCAGGAAAGATAGTGAGAGTGATGTAGCCCGGGAACGGCTTAAGTAAGAGTTTTACTTCATGTAAAATTTATAAAAGTCATTTGCATAGTCTGTAGGGAAAGAAACATTTATATCATGATAACAAAAAAAGGCAGATCGGCCGAAGCGAAATTGGTCAAATCGGTTGGTGACTTTAATATATCTGGCATTCTATTCACTAACGTAGTAGGAATGAACCTATTGTTTTCTCAGCTTTATTTCGAGATTGCTCTCTTATTTGGTATCGCGGAGAAATAATTGGCATTGAACCATAAGTCATAATTTTCTCAAGACAAATAATGGTGAAGGAATCGCAATGCAGTATTAGTCTTAGCCCAAAATAAAATAAGTCAATTGGCAGAAGATATTTGTTTTAACACCTAGAAAATACTTAATATGTTGTTATTTACGAACTTAAGGCTAACTTTTTATTATTTTCTGATTGTAAGTTATACTTTTAAGGCTCAATGTAAAGAGTCTACTTAAAACGAGAGTCGGAATCTTTTTGGAACCAAAAACATTTTCAAATATATCTTGATACAACTTTCTTCTGAATGTTTTCCATCTCTATATAAGTATCAACTTATACAGACATGGAAAAGAGTTTACAACTAATGCTGTAAACTCCTCTCGTTTAGTAAAACCTGTGCTCTAAATGAAATACTTAACATAATCCCCGAGGGTTTGCTACAGGCTTAAATGATGTGATATTTCTCTGCATATTTCACGGCTTTATACATATATATTCATAACAGTCAAATAGTCTTTCCTATTTACATATTGCACGTGTAGAAACGTTTAAGATACGTCAGTAAACTTTTAAAAGCAATCTCCGAATAAAAACTTATTAGACCATAACCTATTTTCGATAAATATCAAATTTGAACATTCACCTTTTTTACCTGTGTGGTGTCCGCCACTAAAGCGGCATTTTGTCAAATTAAATTCCTCACTCATATTATGCGTGACTTAGGAATGTTAGCAAAATCTCTTTTCGTGGTGCCAAAGTGATCAAGGCCATGCTTCCCTTCTTTTAGAAATTCGTTAAAAATGGTGGAACGGTTTGAAAAAAACACGAGGCAGTTTACAAGTGCGGTTGCGAGATAGCGTAACAGGCGTCATCATTTTGGGCACATCCATCATTCAACCCTTTCAGAGTTCGTTCACCCCGGAGCGGCAAAGATCCAACTGATACAGCAAATCTGATGCTTAGCGACAGACTGAATGGCACGGTAACCTTTTGTAAAACCGATTAGTACACGTGTTTTTAAATGAATTTATGCAAAAAATAAAATCAAATAAAATAAATAAATCAAAATATTATATGTAATAGAACATCATTAAAGAATATTGACATATATAATAATTTCACTACAATTTTAGTCATCTGAAAATTCAACAACTTTTAATTATGTTAAGGTTAACATGCAAAATAATTCAAAACTGAAACTTGTTTTACTCAAAACGGTTAATATTGCACAATGTGAAAAGAAACTTGTACAAAACTAATACCACTTAGTCAAGGTACCGCTGCTAACTATCCCGCTAAAAGTGTTAATATTATAATAGGGGCTCGCATGAATTTGCATACATGGCGGGAATTACTGATCTGTGTTGCGTAAAGGCGTATTCTAGTTTTATTCAGGTCAATACGAGAAATTGTTTACAAATCTTTATCACTTATTTGAAACTCATTTATGGTTTCCCAAAACGATACAATTATTTGAAATAATAATCCTCATGCTGGTAATATTTTATTAGTTCTTTTTATACCGATGTCATTTATTACATTCGAAATGATTTTTAGCTTAGATATATCGTTATATTGTACATATATTTTCATTGAACTACTTAGTATAAGTCAAATATATCTTTATTTAAATGGACTTATCATTAAAAAAGTAGAGATAACTTAATTTTTATTAACTAGCTTTTCGCCTGAGAGTTTGTCTGCAAAGTTTTACTTTACATTTCATTCCTGAGTAACTTTTGTTAATCCGGGAAGTAGTCTATGTCACTCGCCTTGGAAAATTATTTTTTTCCAAGTGCCAGATCTATAACATGGATGTTGAACGGATGTTTCGGAATAAAAATAGCTATGTATACTCCAGACTATCAGCTTCTTACCATGATTACCTAAGAATATAAATGAATAAACCTTTACACAAAAATATTAACATCGTAAATTTGTTAAAGTAAACAGTCCAGATCCCGCAACTAACTCTGAACTAGTACCCAAACATAACTCAGTTCTACTATTTGTTTAATTTACATAGATAATAATCCTAAAGGCGCCCCCACAATTATTTCAGGAACAAAACGATTCATTTTTAAAGAATATTACTGTGTACAGTTACCAATATTAGTTTTCATCCCTCAGGACCAAGGCAGATTAAACCTAGCCGCCTGCTGGTACGCAACGCCACCAGTAAAATTATTACTTATATCACCTGAGGGAACCTTGCCATGAAAACTTATTATTGTATTATTCACACTCCAAATTTAATACTCCGTAATGTTAATTCCGGTCATGAGCGTTTCTGTCTCTTAGGAGCAGTCCTGCTGTTAGTCACACATAAATAGCTGGAAGCACGATATCATGATTAGTCAAGAATATAGCCTCTCACTAAAGCATTAACGCAGTTAGATCATTTGTTATCAGGTTTAAATTGCTTGTAATTTTCTTATTCAATATTAGCCGACCACTTTCAGTAATCTATTCAAACTTGCCGCAAAAGAAAATAATTAAACAACTCTTTTAATGAAAAAAAAATGTTTTCATTAAGCCCCTATTTAAATAAGAGCCTAAGCAATAAAGAATATGAACTACTCAGTTCGATAAAGTAAAGAAAAAATTGAATATGTAAATTTTTTAGGGCGAAACATTTTACATTTTTTGTTGGTGTGAATATTCTTTGTGAAATTTTAATTCAAATAGCGGTGCCTACGGTGTAATCAAAAAATAACTTGCGTTGGTTCTGTGCTGCCCGGAGACTTGGGATTGTACAGTGTTATACTTGTAGATACACCTATGTATATATGTACCGTGTTCAAAATTCCATTTTAGAAGGTACTTAAAAACAAACTAGCTTTCAGAAACATAATATATCAAAATTTATTAGCTGAAATGATGGTAAAAATGATGATAAAAGGAATTATAAATTCATAAATAATTATAACATTTCACTTGATTCTGCTAGTGGCCTGAAGTTTGATGAATCTACAAGGACAAGCTAATGTACACCTAATCCTAATTGAATAGGTTCTACTGTTAAACATCGGTCACTCCAAGAGGACGCATAGCCCACGTTTATTCTTAAGAAAGCTCCCAGTAATCGATGCGTAACACGAAAGACGTTCACTCACAAGGTGTACTAAGGATCTGCCTATAACCGTTGGCTACCGTTGGATGTAGGCAGCATACAATCGATTGTTTTGAAAATATTTTGATAGCAATCTCTCACAACACAGCGGATGCGTGAATGCAGATATCATTTCCTCAAAAGTCACATTTAAAGTTCATGCATTTATGTAAAATTGGTATATCTCAACATATGGATGGAAATGCAAAAATCCTGTATTTTTCCTTTATAAAAAGATTTCCTTAAAAGATTTTTTACATTCTCGCATTTTCTACTATTTAAGACAGTATACGAATAGCATTACTTATCTTGCTCTAGACCATCACGCATCATCATTAAGGTTCTTCCAAATTAGGTTAACAGGGCGATACTAACAGTGCACATTAATATTCGTTCGCAGTCGCTTAGCTTTTCACAGACAAAATACGTACACTAGTATACTCGGCGAATAATATAGACTTATATACTCTTAAGTCTACATTATAGCTTGCGATCGTTTCATCGTAAGTGAAGTAACTTGATTTATGAAGTTAAACATTTTTATCGGATGAGTGGAAGCGACTTTCCCTTATTTATGAGAATGACGAGAATTTTATAACGCATAAATTTAAGGTATGGGCAAATAAACAAGTCTCACGCTTGGCCTAAACCAGTGAATTACACTATAAAATATAAGGCCGCAATAAACACTCGAATACTATAAGTTTTCAAAAACTTATTTTGTTTAGTATTATCATGTGGCTATGGCTTGGTTAAAAAGCCATTATGTAAAAAACAAACTAAATGTTTACCTTAATAGATTGATAAGTATGAGTATAAACAAATATTTCTTCTTAAAAATAACGTAGAAAATAGGCAGCCATTAATATTTCTCGGATTATATTTGAAAAAGTTGGCTAAATTCATCAAAGCATGCCGCTTATTTATAAATTAGAAACATATAATCCAACAATTCAAATAATCGTGCACTTGTAAAATAAATGCAATTTAGTTGTACCACTAGAGATAGCATACGATAACTGTGCCCACACTCAAGTGTTTAGACCCATATTTAATCACATTAACTATGAGTGTATGAATTTTAGATTATGATAACTTAGTGGAATTTCATCCTAAACTAGCTCCCGGGTTGTTATTATATTATTGTGTGTATATGTTATTATATATATATTTATTATATTACATCAGCTCATTAGAAATAAAGTTAGAAGATTAGCAAGTTGAAGTGACAGTGGGTAGAGTACTTGGTACGCAGAACCGATGGCCGATGGAGTGGTAATGTCCTGGAATGGAGACCACGTACTGGCAAGCGCAGCGTAAAATGTCCACCCACAAGGTGTATAGACGATTTGACTAAAACCGCAGGATCGCGTTGGACGCAGGCCGCATACGCTCGGTCCTATTGAAAATCACTCGGAGAGGCTATGTCCAGCTGTGGATGTCTTGCGTCTGATGACGATAATGATGACATCAGTTCATTTCTCGAGCGCATTCACGGAATGATGTTATATCCTACTAATACTATAAACTGGTACTGGTACGATAAGCTGGTGTTAAAAAGTTTGTGTGGACGCTTGCTATTTACGGCTTGCATCTCTGTGCCAATAAAAATTTGCCTATGTGGCTACTTTTACGAACGGATATGTCGCTATCTGTGGAATCCAATAGCTCAGTAATCTTACGTCATAGGAGGGAAGTACTGTTGTACTCTGAATTTGAGATTTGCGATTTAAGATTTGAATTATTTAGTAAATTCTTTTTGATTGATGTAGAAATGAAGTAAATAAAACTGAACTTAGCATTGTATTTTATCCGGCTAAATCATAAAAAGTAATATTCAAATTCGATAAATTGCCCAAACAAGGTTACAAAACTCACACCGGAGATGCCTCATGTCCCATAGCAAAAGTGATCTGTTCATTTCGTTATGTAATGTGACAGATATTGGGAAGGCTTGAAAAGTGAGATTTTTGACCCTCGGGTCTCGCAAATACATTCTGAATATTTGTGTGGAATAGAATTTCTGTGTTGGGCGCGAAATAAATGATGTGAAATGTATGCGTTTGAGATATTTTTGGGTGAAGAGATTTTTATACTCCGTATTGGCAATATTTTTTTATTTGTTTACTTCAGTCCCAGTACTGTTATGTGAGTAGTATTTTAATTTGCAAATCTCTGTTATTGTAACAGATCCGATATGGCATTCGGTAGTGCCCTATAGGTGCACCAGGGGTCGTAACATGTAATATGTGTAAAAAAGAATTATAATTTTAATTCCTCTATATTCTGAAATTCGTAAAAGAAATTATTAAATATACTTATCTAGGAGACATGTCAACGTTTTAGATGTTGATCTTGTTCTGTAGGTGAAGCTTATAAACGCAAACGTTTTGACAGGATGCATGTAAGGATCAGTTAGTGTCGGTTTATTAAAATCATAGTAATATCAAAATAACTCACGAACTATATTTTGTAGGGGAGACCAGACACCCGTGAGATATGAGAACTCATAGTAATTCATATGAGAAAGTGTCTATCTTTGACCGATTTTGCTATATTTGTTATGTAGGCACTTTTTAAGTTTATATTTAAGCTTCTATTGATTCCTAGAAAGTTTGTAAAGAACATCTTCACGTGGATTGTAATGTTATTGTTCATATAATGTTGACTAAATATTTATTATCATCATACCAACCATTAGAAGTCCACTGGTGAACTTGCCTTTCCAAGAATGGCAGAAGGAGATTTTGCCTGTAATTGCTGCGCTGGGCAAGCGTGGTGGCAATTGCAGAGCGTAGTTTCGCGACGGGAAAGCTGCTATCCATTCCCGTCCTGTTGCATTTGAGCTACACAGTGGGGTAGATATACCGCCATCTGTCGGTTCCAGTACTACGGTCACCTGTAATGACACTTGGTACAGTGGTAGGCGGGAGGTGGGAGGTACTATTCGTCACCTCACGAGAGGACTATATATTGCATGATTCAAATTATCGGATTGAGGTTTATAAGCGTAAAACAGAGGGTCTTATATCAAAGCTGCCTGCTGTAGCTACAAACACTTATAATGACATGCTGTACCTAATGTTTTTATACGCAAATAAGAAAGAAGTGATACACGATATGATTTTACGACTTAAGAGTCTTTTAAATCTGTGAAAATAACAAGATCTATAGAGACTGTGGAATATAATATACGTATATATTTCTTATAGAAACGAGATATAATAGAGAAATGGAAAATATATATATACCCATAGAAAATAAAAAATGCCAGCATCATTTCTTATACTCTTCCCCGTTCATTTTTATATTATTTCACATATATATAAAAGAAGTTATTACTTATTATTACTTATTTAGAATGTATAGGACATCCATACACAATCTGGATACAGGCCGACCATAACAGATCCTAAAAAATCTATTGAGTAGCTCTATATCCAGTGATAGACGTCCTGAAACTATAATAATCACATACCACCATAAGCTCAAGTGTTGTAAAAAGGAATAAAAAATATTATACTAAACACATATTTTTAACACCCAGACACAGTACAAATACAAAAATCATCATATAAATGTTTGTGGTGGGCACCGAACCCGCGACCCTTGACGCATAAGATAAGATTACTAACACCGGCGCCGTCCGGCCTGTCTTTTAATGGTTATAATTTTTATTGAACTAAAATAAACAACCCTTTAATTTAGTGTCAGCCATCGCTGGATTTACAAACGTAGCCACGATCATTTCGTCGCTTGAGTTCTCACAGCCTATGTGAAAACGTTGAAACTTTGTATATAATTTAGGGAATTACTGTACTGTGTTATATAATAATTTTAGAACCGAGTATCTATATATATTAAAAAGGAGAACTTGACTAAATGACTAAATAACTGAGTGATTGGCTAACCGACTGACTGACTGACTATAATGAGCTTGTATATATTTTTTTTTATTTTTACTAACGCGGTGTGGACCGCGTGTTAACCGGCAGGGCAGAATAGTACCTCCTACTATGCCAGGTGTCGTAAGAGGCGACTGAGGTACCAGAACCGACAGATGGCGGTAAATCCATCCAAAATAGTGAAGTTTAAATACAACAGGGCAGCAGCATTCCGTCGTAAGGCTTTGCGCTACACACTGCAATTACCACCACGCTTACCACCACAGCGCGGAGGCTTAGTTTCAGCAGTGGACATTTCACAGCTGTTATAATGACGATGATGAACGCAGTGTCAGAATTAATGCCACGAAATGTGTCCAAGATAATAATATTAAATTAACACTGTAACTGCACATCACTTTCAGCAGTTTAAGCGGTCGTGCGCCGCTGCACGTTATTTGACACACATTGGAACGTGTCAATTTCACGCGCGCGACACACGCAGCTGTTAAACAGAATACGCTCAACTATTTTTCAGTGCGAATTAAATACTCATAAGTCCCGGACAGTACAGACTAGTGGAATTTAATATTGAATTGTGTTTAAGCTCGCTTTGATATGTGTAGGCTGATTATATTTAAAAATGACCAATTTTTATGAAGATTTGTATCTTGACATATTTATAAATGAAAGTGAAAATTTAAAGCTTATATATGTATATGTAATTTAACGCACTAGGGATGTTATTAATGAAATTCAATGAAGTTTAATCGATTATAAACAAATGCACTAACTAACTTCTAAGTGATCTAACAATCTTCTAGCTAACCAACCTTGTATTAGTTTACAAATATTTATTTAATCTATACTTTTCTTACTTGTTCATATTTTGTAAGAACTGTCAATTTAGGGGTATATGATTTAGCATCTCTTATGTTGACCTACTCCGATAAAAATAAGGCACTTATGTAAATTGCAAATATAATACTAAAAAAAACATGTCAATAACACCTAGATACAAGACTTATACAAATATTTTTCCATACAAATATTTGTTCAAGTTGGGGATCGAACCCACGACCGTACTAACGCATAAGATAACCACTATCTGCGCCAGCGAGCCCGGCATAAAAATATTATGCTTAAACATTATGTTCATTATTAATGTTATCTTTGTGGCAACTGGATTCTGGTGAGAATCAATTCCCAATGAAATAATACTGGGAACCCTTTCAAACACGTACTCGTAACATTTTTATATCTGTACAATGCAAATGTAACAAGGAATCAAAGACTTCAAAGAGTACGGATATCCGCCGCATTCCATATTTGTATATACCCATGTTATTTTCTAATGACTTGTCCTGAAGGAGACGTTTTTTGCATAAAGGCATAAATACACGTGTATACACATCAGTATTTGATGAACAAGTTATATTTTAAACATTAACTATTCGCTCGAATAGTGTCACAACTCAAAAACTAAACATGTCCTGTTATTTGTTTCAAAGTACATAAAAAAAATATTACGAGTGTATGAACTATGTATTACATAATATGATGAGAGTAATCAATTCAAATTTAATAAGAATACACGTATCACTCGGTTTTTGAAATTCAACTGAAAAACGATGCTTTGGAGTTTATACCATGGGATTTTTGTACATTATAAAATAAATTAAGACTGGGTTTTAAGAAAAAGACTATTCTCATAAAACGTAAATAATAAATGTGTGTATAATTAAATAATATATTCTCATATATTATCATCATATATTCTCATGACAATTAATCTAATATATAATCGACTTTTATTCGACGAATGTTATTTAACTGCCGTGGTATATTATAAATAGTAAATAATCAGACACTTGTCTCCTTAGCAACTACAAACTAGTATCTTTAAACTTACTAATGATCATGAATAAAAAAAATTCAATGTCTGATAAACAGTGAAAATAACCAGTCTTGAACATTAAGCGATATTTACGACACTCTTATAAAAACAAGACTGTAAGCATGATATACTAACATGTTTCGCGATTGCTGACTTTAGGGAAAGCGACATAAGCGTCTAATAACAAATGGGCCTAAAGAAGGAATAAATAAAGAAGATTGGGACATGAGATGACAGCCTTCCCGCCTTGTGGCAACACATTAGAATAGGGGTTGGAGTTATTTATACAATCCTTGAAAATTGAAATATTATTTGACGTAATTTTCTGCTTTATGCCTTTGATCAAATACAATAAAGATTGAGATGACAGTTGTCAACGCCAGATGAAATAAGATTTCTACAAGAAAGATTATCAAAACGATACATTTATAAATAAAGTATTAAATCTTGGAAAAAAATCTATTTATGATAAAAAAATATCGGGCAAATGCAATTAGGTATGATTCGCTTGGAGTCTTTAGTATATTCATGAATTACTTATGTCGATAATTACGGCAATATCAATCAACACTATCATCTATGAAGCACTTACGTTTCAAAGATAAAACTAAACCAGATCTGAATTAATATCTCACAGATTCTTTCGTCATCATTTTATTTTAGATAAAGTCTGGATCTATGATTTTAATTTATAAGGTACTTTTGAACACACATAGACCTTTCAAAATTGACATAAATGATCGCTTTTTAGAACATTTTATCAGTTGAAATATCCCTGAAGGAATAAGATTTTGACATTTTATACTAACTGGCCAAAAAATAACGATTGTAGAAATACGGAGAATGAAAAAAAGATTTTATAGTATTCTTAGATTGAAACTGTATAAACTCTGTGTGATAAATTAGATAACTTTTAAAGCGGAGTAATTTTATCTGTACGAACAATACAAACTTACTTCCACAGTTATAAATTTTCAAAGGTATTTAGGTAAGTAGTTCAAAGAACGAGGGTTTTAAATAACTAAGGTGTCCAATTCACTGAGAGTAATCACCATCCGGATTGCAGTTTAACTCCTCTCCACTGTAATTAAATAAGTTACGTTATTCTATTACTTTAGTTCTTCACTGATTAATGAGTTACGACGGATATTTTATACGCATTATAAACAGCTTATTAAGTTTATTAATGCTGCCTGTCGTAAATATACTTAGATATTTCATTAATCATACGTGCTTAATAAAATTGGCTGTAGGTACCGATAGAGTTAAATAATACCTCCAGTTGTACTAGGTATCATATAAAGATATTGAAGTACAGATACGTACAAAATACAGAACAGTACAGGCATCGACAGATGCCGGCAGACAGCTTACTTTAAATGCAACAGCGTCTTCGATTGCTATCACGTCTTGCAATTATAGGCAATAATCGCCCCAAAATTGCAACCGAATCATAAGTAAACTAATCCTATAGCAAATATAGTGAAACAAAAAATGGTGAACTTTAAAACAAAATACGTATCGAAATACGAAAAACGAGTATACGAAAGTTTAAATAAGAATTTTGATTTATAAGTAATCTTAATATTAAATTCTTTAATATTCAAAGACCATCATTGGAAGAAATGTCCTGTTGAAAATGAAAACAGTTAAGGCTTTCTATGTTTCAAGTAACAGGCATAATCCTAGTCGTTATAAACGTAAAAATAGATTCCTATCATTAACTACATTACTTTTTTGTAACAAAAACAAGTATTAGCAACAACTTTTGACGTGGACGGTATCGCCTGCGGTGTTATTCCATCTTCGTTCCTACACAAATACTCCTGCATACTGGATAGCTAAATGTAAAAGGTACAAGGGCTATGTGATTGAAAGATAACGGTTCTGGCCGTGCCATAACACTGCTTTGCTTTCGCAGCACCAAGAAAAACATAAGATTTGAACCCAAGCTTTTACGGCTACACTAGCGCATGGTTTCTTAGCGTCGCGTCCCAGATATAAGGATTTGTTATGTTAATAGTGTCTCTATTAAAATATACTCTAATAGGTTCTTACACAATAAAGCGCTTAGACACTTAATAAGCAATTAAATGTGAAAAAAAAATATATATATGGAGCTAGTATATCACGATCAGTATTATATAACAAATTACACACGCATAGTCGCATATCTGTAAGAAAATTTATCCTTTTCTGTACACCGAAAATATTTCTAAGTATCTACAAAATGTACAATTGTAGCAAACAAACTCAGTTATATTATACTGGCCACTTTCTGACCGCGATCTTTTTCGTGATTATTTTGCAATCTAAAAAGGCATGTCTCCTGGTCTGTGTCTCTGCCCCAAGAACGATATATTCATTGGAATAAAAAGATGTTATTCCAGCCTTTAATCTATGTCTGTGCCAATTTAGGGTAATTGAATGAAAAACATTCATTCAACTTATCACACATAATATATTTTTAACTTTCCACCCACAACCGCCAGGGTTGAACCAGGTGTTAACATGGCTAAGGTACCGGGACTGATAGTAGCGGTATCCGAAACAGCGCAGCTCTAATACACTGGGCGGGGATGAGCAGCAGCAAACCCGTTACGAAGCTACGCTCTACGATTACCATCACGCTTACCAAATGACAATTAAGGGCTGATTTCATCCTTTCTTGGATAATTCTATTACACGTTCAACGGCGGCTATGATGATGGGACCTCTAGTTTTTCTAGGATAAAAATTTGCCTGTCTCTCTTAAGGGTTTAAACTATTTTTTCTAACAGTACTAAAACTGCCAAAATTCATTAATATCCCATCCATTCGATAGAAACAAACAAACAGCCGGATACACCTTTGCCTTTATAATATAAGTGTAAATTAAGGTAAAGAATTAATCTTAAGAAGTGAGATTCTTAACATTGGAATTAGAACGCATTCTAAGCTCATAATAAACACTAGCCACTTATTCATGGCACTTTTCCCACACATCGATTTATCGTAATGTTTACGAAGATCTGCATGTGACTATAAGCATTTATAGTAAAAGACATCTATTGTCTCTAAGACGACTTTCGTTTCAGTAGATGGTATTCCACGTGTATTGATCATATTCGTTACTTTTAACATTGATTTCAATGCTAATAATAATAAAACAGCTACAGAAGGTATTTATTTTGGACCAATCTAAACTTATTTACTTATTTAGAACTAAAGATATCCCCCATGTCCCATTAAGATTGGCCCAGCCAATTAATCTTAAAATTATTATATTAGTGCTTAGTAACTAGTATTTTCTTAATTAACATGTATATACATTTACATCCATTTACTATATATTTCTGTATTGACATATAAAGCAAGTAAGTATACCTACAATCGACATTACACTGCACCCCCATTAATCCAGAAAAGAGATGTTCCAATTAGATCGAATCGCCTTCTCTCTAATATAGCTTATTAATCGGCAAAGGAGACACTGTCGTTCTTGTAATTGGCTAATTAAATGCACTACTCACCTTTTATATATTATTTGAACAGTTATTATTACTTTACTTCTTTCAAATAAAAAGGTACTATTATTAAAAAAAACTATTTTTTTTGCATCTTCCCTGGACATATCTTAACATGTGATATATTTCCTTAGGTTGATTTTTTGTAAACAGGATCCAAATATTTCAGGTTATTTTTAATTATGGTAAAGCAAAAATATTTTAAAGTAAAGAGCTACTGCTAATTTTGTCTCAATATAAATGTCATTGAATTCTGTCTTGTTGTACTGCGTAATTTGTAGATGAAACATGTTATTAAATTACAAAGATATATACAATATTGGGAATTACGTCTTTTAAATAAGAAGCTACCGGAAGTACCGTATTGATTAAGTAATATTCTTATTTATTACCTAGAAATGTAGTAAAATATGCAAAATGTGAGAAAAGAGGTTGCATTTAGTAAGTTTGGAAACTTTATTCAATAAGAGCAGAAATAGTTTCAAAGTTTACTGGTTGACTGTTGCTGTTACGTAAAAAAGCTATTGAATGTGTTCTCATGATTATATTCTCAGTCTCATAGATACATATTCCTTATTATAGTCATGGCAGCTAATATACCTCAGGCATCAGAGTACCTTGGGTATAAATAATAAAGATCCATCTAATTTATACGAGGCTTAGTGAAATATTAGTAAACCATATCTAAAGCTATGTACCCAAACGATAGATATAAGTAATAGAATATTATTTAAGTAAAGACGAAACTATTGATCTCAAATTTTCATATAAGTTTTAAAACGACTTTCGTGGTATCATAAAAGATATTCCATAAATTAAACGTCATATTTTCACAAGTATAATTGAAAATAAATGTATTTCCTTTACAATCAATTTAAAAATTCAATTCGTTCTAATTGTACGTTTTGCACCTACGACTTTTTCGAATCTCTACAATTATAAGTTACTGTGGCGTTTTAAATTTATTAATTACGCAACATAAACGCTTGATTTAAATTCAGCAAATTCATATATAGAATTATGGTCACCTTAGGAACTTTCGGGTCTATGATTGCGGACAGTGAAGTTGAAAACAAATATAAAAAAGATAAATAAAGGCAAGCGTATAAAAGGGTTCTCGTTTTGTAGATAGCAATCGTAAAGCCGTGAGGTACCGGCAGAATAGAATAGTTTCTTTTCCTGTACAAGGTGTCGTAAGGGTGGGGATGGGCAGCAGCATCCCCGTCGCGAAGCCAGCACCTCGCGATTGCCAATATGCTTCACGCAACAGCGCGACAAATATGGGCAAAATTCCCCCTTTCTTGGGGAAGACTATGTCCAGCATTAGACTTACATATCAATAGCTGTAACTGTGTTATTTAACATGTAACGCAGCTCACAACTAATATTTCTTTTGATAATCTGTTACACCATATGTATTTGATGGTAGTTCACTAAGTCTTGAGAAAAACTCAACAAACTTTAGCAGTTATAATAACAATTCACATACGCCCTAGAAACATAACTTTGCGAACTCAACCGTGGCTCAAAAGTATTTTCTGCCTAACTGTTTTTTTCTGAAATAGGTAAAAATATTTTTTCCTTCTCCGCAGTGGAAGTAACACAGACTGGACTCATTTCTTATCCAAGACGTTTATGTTACAAATGAGATAATTAAAACACGTTAATAAATTACAATTACATCACCTGACTGTTTTCAGTGCAGATTCTGTTGGTTATCATTACAGAAGATGATAATAATATTTTATATTTAGTTATTAAGACTTTTTTATTTATTATTTAGATAAATACTGCTACTGATAAATAGTTAAATACATAAATTTATTATTATTATTAACTAGTCTTAATAAGTAGAATTGCTACTAAGCATATTGTCGAGTTACAAAACTGTCTTTTCTGTTGATTTTTTGGACCAAGCTTAACTTTTTTTTTAATATTAGTTCCATTTTCTTTTTAGATGAAACCGTTTGATAAAGGAAGATGGCCGTGTAAAATTTCAAAAGGTCTTATAAAGAAAATATTTGTTTATGTACCTTAGCAGTGATAAGTGCGTATTTTATGAATGAATAAATCCGAGACAACTATTTTTGTTTTTTGTAGAATTTATAATATACCTGCGGTTGTAATTAAATTAGTTATACGTGCGTTACGAATGGAAATGTACTTTAATACACAACAACACTATATATCTATGGTATTTAATACTTCGGTCTTTCGTATATTGGATTTATCTCTCACAGATTAACTATTGAAAAATTCAAAAGAACTAATAAGCACAGACATTGGTTAAATACAGCCATTAAATTTCTATCATGATCTCAATCGTAATACAATATTAAATAGAAATTTACTAAAAAATGGAATACAGGCTTAGTTATGGTACACGCTAAATCAGACATCCAGCAAACCATTCCGTTCATTTAAAATATATATAGTACAGATGCATATAGATTTCATTCGTACCATGAAAAACCTAATTTCACATCCTTTCTTTGTTACAAGTGATAAACTCAGATATTTTTGTACTCTTTATACCTTTAAAATATTATAGCCATAAAGGTATAATAAAAAAGTGTCAAAAACAGCTATATACGGTTCAGTAAATTTAAACCAAAACTTCTGTCTATAAACATAATATCCTTGATAAATTTCCGAGAGACATTTAATAATAATTACTGATTAAATAACTTTTGACTTGCGGTTTTTAGGACTTATAAATTTTTCGTTTGACGATTCGGGGTAATTATTAATTAACCGCGATTCAAGACCCTCAAAATATTAATGAACTAAATTTAAAGGTTATTAATTTTCCAATAAAAATAATATTGTTGTTCTACTCACTCGCATGATATTGGTTAATATAGCTAAAACTGCAGTTTATAAGGGAATAAATAGGTATTGTATTATTAAATTTGTATATCAACCTTTTTTTATAACGAATGTACTTCTATTTTGTTAAAAGTGTTTTATCGTTTCACCAACAATAACTGTCACTGACTGAAAAATGTCGTCTATAATATATGATGAGCACGAGATTACGAAGTCCGCAACTTTTGAAACTGACGAACCAGGCAATACTTCTTCCTAATTGAATTTGCTTTTACTTTAACTATACTGTATGTTCGTAAATCTACTAAACTTCATGTTCTGTATAAAATATACATAAGAATTAAAATTAAAATCATCTTTACTGACAGAATTTTATCTACTACTAAGCCGATCTAAGCTAAAACTGATATAACAACTGAAAGACAAATTACTACGTAATTATGATTTATCAATTATAAGTATCCGAAAATTTATACATCCGTTGGTGGTTTAATTTTATGCATCTTCCATGGAAATATTTAAACATATGATATATTACCAAAGCTTCCAAAGTTTTTAGTACACAAGATAACAGATATTTCAAGTTTTTTTTAACTATAAGTGAAAATACTTTAAAGAAAAGAACCACGGCTTATTTTGTCTCAATATAAATTTTATTTATACATACACATAAATAAATAAAATAAACTGAAATGTTACAATTTTTTAATGTCTTTCTTCGTATGATAATTTCGTATTTCACTGTTAATTATTTTGGTTATTAACTGTAATTCGTAGGAATTAAATATAAACGCATTATCTTTTTTTAAAAATTTACTTCAGGTTTAAATACTCTGCAGGGTAAATTTTCTTACTTTTATGAAAGAGAACTGTATTATTATATATATAAATTGAAGTGGAAATTATCGGGAGCAAAAATAAACCGGTGAACCATTTTTAACGCACTGGCGGCACATTTAATCAGTTTTTTGTTAGTACACCCAAAACTCCGTCAAAGAGTCGGGTCAACTTTTAAATAAGAATTATGTCCTTTGACTCGGTAAAAAAAGGCGAAAGCACCTTTGAGTTATATTTTTATATTATAATTTCCTGAGATGGAAACGCACTAAGGCTGTTTAATTTCGGGCACCTGTTGTTTTTTAATTACCATTCATTTTTAAAATACGAGCCTCCAGACAATTTAAATTCATAAGTTCAAAAGTTTGATTACTGTAAGGTTTGTGGTGTCTGTACATTTAGATAGTATAATAAAGTTTAATATTTATTTTGATTTAAAATAATAACGTTAGATATATATAGTAAAATGTTTTTTTTTGAAACTTTAACTTTACACCTTATATTTAATACACTTTAAAAGAGATTAAATAAATATAATGATTAAAAGTTTGCTATGAAACATTAAAGTATTTCTCTTTTAAAAATTTTGAAACACAAATAAAAATCTGCTATCTTGATAATAATGTCATCAGTAATTTATAACAAAGTCGATATTTCCGCAAAAAAAAAATATTCACTGACCTGATACGGGAGAAGTTGTCTGAGGAGAGAGCAGCGACTACGACCGGCCACGGGGTGGGCAACAAGTGTGTTGTGCGACCGCCCGCCCTAGCGGCTGCTTATATACCGCGGGCGCCGCCCTGGGCCGCCCACCGCTTGCCGCGGCATGCTACTAACATAGTTTGCATTTCAATTTTACGAATCAAAATGATGCTGCTTGACATTGCGAAGCGATATTTTGATGCTACATTTTTTCAGTTCCAAATAAGCTTATTCTAAATATGACTTACGATATTTTTGTGAAACAGCGTATTAATATTACAAATATTTCACATTTGACGTTAAAATTTTGGCAATTATAATGACAAAAACTTATATGATTCATATTGCAATGGTCGATTATTTCACTCATTTTACTTTAGTATTTATACGTTTTTCAATGGTCATAAATAAATATGTAATTAAAATAATTGTACTTTCATATGGAAAATCTCTGAAATAATGGAACTTTTTAACATTCTTGAGTAATTTTTCAGAGATTTCATTATAACTGAATCGAACTACTAAATCATATTTTTATTATTAAAATCTCTTTGTATAAATATTGTTTTAGTGTACGAATCAACATTTTCGTGGTGGACGTAAATAAATAATTAATATTGTTTATTAATCTCCAAGGCCTTAAATATAAAAATCAAATGATACCTTTTTAGCAGAAATTTAATTATAAATGAATAAAAGTGAATACATCATATTGATATTATTAAAATCACTCGATACGATTTTTGAATTTCATATGATATAAATCATTTAATGTAGATTAATAACGTACAATTAAAATAAATTTTGTGTATTTCTAATGCCTATCATAAATGATTGTCAAAAGCATGAAGCTCTTGAAGAAAGAATAAATTGGCCTAAGGATTATTAAGTTATTATAAAAAGGAGAAAGAGGAATACACACATCGAATATGAACGACAATTCAGCTAGCTAGCATATGAATTTAGTCATTCGTGCCCCTAAGGGCGATCAATCTGCGCCAACTGTACATGTATGTTTGTGTGTGTAACTCGCTGTATCCCACGGATTCACTTAAAATACTGTATTCTTACTTTTAATGGTCTTAATATTTTTTTAATTAGACTGTCAATACCACGTTATTGTTTTAATCAAATTAGTAGTCTTCAAATTTATAGTTAATAATAATGTTTTACCTGAAAATAATTGTCCACCTACATCATTCCGTATATTTCACTAAACGTTTACATATTAAAGATATTTACAGCTTACAACAAACAAAATATTGAGAGACGTCGATATTCTACTGACTCGTATTGCATATAAACCAAATCTATATATTTTCTAATAATGTTGAATGCTAGATTAGAAAAAAAAATCCATGTAAAAATACTGGAAGGTAGGATTGCTATGTTTCAAAATATTATTTTTTAACTATATTATACGGCTATAGAGGACACTATTCAGGTTTTTGTGACAATACGTGTGTACACATATCTTTGTGCTTTACCCGTAGCAAATCTTTAAATAATGTTCTTAGAATCGGTTCGCTATTTTCGTTGATATTAAATGCCCTAAAAGTTAGCCTTGGTTCAGAATCTTGAATCAGCCGTATCCATTGTTAGATAATCGGATTTACCGTATTTCAATGGAGATATTATTAGTTTCACAAAATAGGATGCCGGTAGAGTTAAATGTACCAGGTTTCGTGACAGGCACATGACGTACCGACGTACCGATTACTATAAATTTTTTGAACTGTCATAGTTTCTCAGTGATATAAAGTCTAAATATTTGCAAGCTGAGCTGTTGTGACATAGCAGTAAAATAATTTAGCTATGTCGAACCTACTGTCTATTTCTTTGAAAATAATATTTCATAATAAAGAAGAAACAAGTGAAGACTGAATAAATATCTTTTTTATTGCAAATAAAGCTAGCTGTTAACTAAATGGTAAGCAGAGTAAGACATTATATAACAGTGTTATAAAATCAGCGGTGACTAGAAAACGGATTTTGGGTCCCGAAGAATTTATCAATTGATTCTGCGATAACCCAAAGCCCTTGGGTAAAGAACTTAGTCTGATAATAACCCGAAGAAATCACCGCCGTTTCATGTCCCTTTTAAACCCTAAACCAAACTGATCAATCACAATTTCCCGGTAATTTGCGAACCTCTCCCGAGCCTTAGCCAATCCCGGCTCCAACGAACTATTTGCCACGAATTTCCGCAACATTCGGTATAACGACATCACTATTGCATTTCAAAATATTCTGATGCCATTTGGTGGGCTATTCCACTAAAAGCATGATTTTAAATCAATATTCTAGGCTATCTTTATATAATTCTTATTTATTTATTTTGTTATGCTGCTTAATATTATTAAATGTATGTAAGGTAGTTATGCTTTCATGCCTTAAAGGCAAAGCAATGCATTCATAATTTTTTTAAGTAAATAAATTTGTATTTCGTATTATTTAGTACTGTACTTGTCATAAATTTTAATGTACTTATCTGCTTTTTGTTATATAACATTGGGCAATTTTTTTTTGTTGAAAGTCAACTTATATTTTATATTAATTTTTTTATTATAAAAATTATCTTCACATTTAATATATCTTTACTTTATGTGTCTTATTTAATTTTAAAATAAGTGCTTGCGAGTTTAGTTCATCATACTGTGTATACATCGTTTTGTAATCGCAGCTTGCTAAGATCCCATGGCTTTTAAGATATTTCTGCTGTGATTAGGCGTTATGTGCCTAAAACAATAAAAAAACGGTAGTCCTCTGCGATAAAACTTTAATTCCAGTAGTTCAATGACTGTTACTATTTTCTGAAAATCGACAGCTTAATCCGCACTTTTTATTTGTTTTTAATTACTTGTTAGCACATTACTTATTTATATTAACACAATATTTTTCTTTAATTTGAGTGTTGTCTATACACCTATTCTTATTAAATGATTCATAGTTCTATAATCTTTAAGACTTACATTACAGGCTTAGGGGCAAATTTTTGTCAGGATTTTCAGACGTATCTTAGATCTCGTCTCTATGTGGTCTGTACCAAATTCAACCAATAAGCATTATCCGATACACTTACAATAAAAGCCTACAAAGGAGACCCGATAGTACCAAAAATAACCTCAACCGAAGATAAGATCTTATATTCAAGTACATGTGTTTGACCGTCATGTTTGACACGGTCAATGGATTTTATACATGTAGCTTAGTTTTGTGTTACGAAGGGTATGGGAGGGACATATGCCCTTCTTCTTAACATTTTTATTGTATTATTTGATGCGTTTGTTTAAAAATGCTCATCATTATCAAAGCATCCGTAGAATAATGCTTTACACCCAATATATTATTATTTAACATATTGTTTTTTGCTTGGTCTCTAATAGTTTATTTGTAATGTTAGTGATCTTATAATAATAGACAGATTGCCACCAAAATTGAACATTTATCTTTACTAAAATTAACCGTAAATAACGGATAGTTAGACACTTTCTAAGGAAAATATTTTTTGTATTAGTCCCTAAATTGTTGTCTGATGTCTGGCACATTAGTTTTTACGCTACTTATCTCTAATTCAGGCTAATGTATGAAATTTAAATATAACTGGTTTTAAGCGATCCTGTTCCAACTAGTCTTTAATGTTGTTCATACGAAAAATTGTCTATGCCTAATGCCTAAATGATAATTGAAATTCATTTATTATCAACTTTAGAAAAAAAAACAATGTTGAATCGAGATCGACATAAGCAATTGTCATAACTCTAATAATGCTGTAATCTATAAGGCTGTAAATGATCGTTATTTTAAATATTTTTAACGAAAAACTCCCATGTGTATATGTGAGTTTGATATGATTGAATATCCAATTCTTTTGCAACTGCTTGAAAACTAAAAGGCGTCTTTCATTAATATGGAATTGAACTAGGTTTAACTTTCCTAGCCCCTACCATCGACACCTTGACATATTTACTCGAAGTTTATAACGCTAATATCAATATTTATATAGTACACACTTATAACAATAACTTATAGGCCTCAGATGACTTTTTATCAACCGTTTTAATTAAACAAATGGGCATGGACATATATCAAGTGTTTATGCCATAATTTCTTTCCTTTGACACAAATTAAACTTTTGCTCATTCTATAATTTCTTGTCTATGACACAAAATTTTCATTTCTGTCATAACTGCTTGCCCATGATACGAGCTTCTAAATCATCATTGATGTTAATAGTTATTATCAGTATTTTTTTCTTACTAGACCAGGTTGACAAAAAGGACAGTCTTACATATATATATAGTCTGCGTGATAGTAAGCATTACCTCAGCCTATAGACGCTTGTAGTTTAATAGCGCCAACATTGTGACATAACGATATAGCCAGTAATTTTACTGCCTTTCTCACATGCAAACAGAAACAAAGCTATGCAAACACTATTTGGCAATACAAACAGGTGAGACTGATGTACCATCTCGCGTATCTTTAGATTTTTTCAAGAAGTCAGTTCCAGTAAAAAGAATTCCGATTTATTTTTACTAGAAAAATATCAACTATTCTCATAATTCTGGTCGAAATTCAACGTTTTCTTTTTCTACTGATCGGGTAAATGTTCCTCTCGAATAGTCTGTCTTTGACGCACCTTTCCGAAATTTCTAACAAGTTGTTTAATTTGTTTTGTAATAAAAAAAAATATAATCGGAGGATGGTGACATAAATTACGGACACTTAAAAGTGATGACAAGATCTAGTTTTAATTTTACGACCCATTACTCTTCTCTCTAATCTAACTCAAAACTTTATTTTTGAAGATAATTACTGTAAGAAAACTTTTGCAGATTTAAAGTCTTCAATACTTTAAAGACATCTTACAAGGGATCTTTAAAATAGGTTTGATGGCGTAGTGATACAGAGAAGAAGAAAAAGTCTTATAGTTTTAAATATATAGACAAAAAGAATAAAAAAAATATATTATTTTTGTCTATATAAACTAAAGAATACTAGTTCCTGTAATAACTTAA